>CM021768.1:94637832-94666297 GCA_011076525.1 Nettapus auritus | reverse complement strand
AGGAAAAGGAAAAGGAAAAGGAAAAGGAAAAGGAAAAGGAAAAGGAAAAGGAAAAGGAAAAGGAAAAGGAAAAGGAAAAGGAAAAGGAAAGAAAAAAAAGGAAAAAGAAAAAGAAGAAAAAGAAAAAGAAAAAGAAAAGGAAAAAGAAAAAGAAAAAGAAAAAGAAAAAGAGGAAAAAGAAAAAGAAAAAGAATGAAAAAGGAAAAGAAAAAGAGGAAAAGAAAACGAAAACAAAAGCCCAAGGCATGATGTCCTTGTGGTCTCCAGCCAGGACAGGACAACCTACATGTACACCAGAGCTGTAATTATTCAGGTTGAACACTTGCAAGAGAATAATATTTTTAATGTTTATTATTATTATTATTATTTCCTTTTTTAATTATTTTTTCTGTGAACAGATGAGCAAAAAATCCAGCAAGTGGAATTTGGTGTTCTCCCTTTTCTCCATCCCCAGATGCCACAGGGGGTTTGAAGATTTCAGATGGGGAAATAAATGAATGGATTTCTCCAGACCTCACTCCTTGTGCAATCCTTTCACTCTTCTAGGGTACCAAAATGAGCTCAGCCCAAGGGTCAGGGTGGGTTTCATTGAAAATAGGCAGCATCTCCCAGGGCTTGGCAGTATGAGCCCATTGGCAATGGGAGACGCAGGACCTCACTGTGAACAGATGTGGTTTTGGGGAAATCTCTTTCTGGCTGCATGTTTTGGGGACGGAAAATCTTTTGTTTTGTCCTTGCTGAGCAGGAGGTAGATCTGCTTGCAGATGAGCAAAGAGAAAACACATGGAAGGGGAAGGAAATGTGAGCATGTCTAGAGATTAATATGAAATCAGGTATAAAAGTAGCAATAGACTTGTTTTTTAGAAAACCACCCTTAATTCATCAAATACACTCAAAGAACACATTTTTGTTTTTTCTCCTTTACTTCTACCCAAGAAAGAAATAATCAGAAGAAATATATAAGAATCCTGAGTCATATGGGACTTCCATAGCATCTGTGTAGTGGTCCTACTCTTCCCAACAGGTGCTTGCACCAGCCCAAGAAGGTGTTTGCTATGAAGGGAGTGAAAAAAGTTCTTTAGTAGAAGGTTTGTTGCCCTGCAAAGTGGAGCAGAGGGGGCTCAAGGCACCTTCTGAATTGGGCACAGGTGTAACCCTCAAAATGAGGGGAATTCTCCTTTGATGTGGATTCTAATGGCAACCTCCAAAAATAGAGCCTGGTGCTTCATACGAGTCCAAGCGAGATCCTCCAGTCATGTTGTGTTAACCACTTCCCAAGCCGAGTGGTGTCTCTATGCATTAGCAATTCTCAGTTAATTTCTCCTCCATTAATTTGTCCAGGCTCCCTATGAGCCTACATCAGCTCTCAGTATCTGCATGGCCCTGTGGCAAGGAGATAAATGGCTCAGATGTGAAGGGCCATCTGTATGTGACCCCTCACTGTCAGCCTTCTCTGCACCTTCTCCAGGCATCCCATGAGCTTCCTGGCAATGCTATGGCTATTTCAAGCCAGGTCTGTGTCTGCAATAGACCTGGCAATGCAGGCAGAAAGCATCTCCATCACAAAAGTGGCTTTCAAAGCCACGCAGATGCTACCTGTACCTCCCCAGGGGTACCAGAGCACAGGTAAGAGCTGGGGTTATCGTGCCTGTGGGGTCAGATGGATCCCCAGCATCCCTCCTGCAGCCCCTGTTCGTCTCCCAGCACACAAGGCTGGCTGGCACACAGCCCTCTTGTCTTGCTCAGCACCGTCTCTGCAGGGCCGTCCTCCTTTCTCAGCCTCCCAGAGGCAGGCTCAGCTGGAGAGGATTCACCATACAAAGCATTATTGAGCCCAACAGTTGTGTTAGCTTTATCTGGAGTTACAAATTCCAAGAAAAACAGGGCCGATGGTTTCAGCATTAGTGCAATATTAGTGCTGTGTTGCTAAACTGGAATTTAGCGGAGCCACAAGAAGGCTGAGAGAACAAAAACCCCAGGATTTCAGCAAGGGGTAAGTGTCTTACTCTTGTGGGAAACAAGTGGCTTTGCTCTCTAATTTGTTTCAACCCCTAAGCTAGGTGAAAGAGTGTGTTCCATCTTGCAAGGCAGGGAATATTTCTGCAGGTCTCCCTCCTCTCAGAAGATAATCCTCAGCCCTATCTGGTCTGTTGTTTACTTTTAATCCCTCTTTAATTGAAGCTCTTCTGCAAAGAATTAAAAGCAAATTTTCTGAAGAAGGGATACGTAAGTGAACCCACACAAACCTTGCCCACCCCAGTTGTGGCTGCTCAGGGCTCTGGGATGAATTGCTGTGTCTCTTTCTGTACTGAATTGCTTTATTAGCAATTTGCTCTTTGCTCTTCTGTCTCCTAAATGCATCTGCAGCCCTTGCTTCTGTGAGCTCTCCACCAGGCTTGGAAATGCACCAGCTGTGATGAAGGACCCATGGAAGAGAGAGCAGGAGCTGGACAGGAGGCTCCCTGCCTCGGCATGGGACCAGGCACCATGGATGAGCAATGAAATGAGGCAGGACTGACAAGGAGGAAGAGGTGAGGAGGTGAGAGGATGCTTTTAGATTTGGATAGAAAGATCTGGAGTTCAGCGGAGGAGGAGAGGCCAAGAGAAGGGTAGATGTCAGGGATCACAGCTAGTCAGCAACTCCCTTTAGCCCAAGGTCATCCATAGTTCCAAGTCGTGGGCTTGTTGTGGAGGCAAACATCTGAAATGGTGAAATCCCCTCCTGTGCTGCCATCCATGTGGACAGACTAATGGCCTTGAGGAGGCAATCTATCCTGCACAGCCAAACACGAGAATAAATTGGGCTGCAGTGTGGGCCAGGAGGCGCTTGGTCATGCTTGGAAAGAGATCTTCAAATGCTGCTCGGACATGGTCCTGGGCTACCTGCTCCAGGTGACCCTGCTTAGGGAGGGGTCTTGGACAAGATGACTTTCAAAGGTTCCTTTGAGGCCAACCACAAACATTCTCGGATTCTGTAAAACCTGGAAGGGGTCAGCCCCCACCACTTCAAAGATGGGACAGCTCTTCCATCGACAGGTGTTTGGTGCCTCCAATGGTTTAGTTTCAGTTTATATCTAATAAAGCCTCTCGCCAAGGTTGTAACTGCATCAGAGAAGCCAACCCCAGGCACCAGAGAGAGCTGAAGGGCAATTTCTGCCTATGGCAAGGAGGGAGGAGCAGCCTTTGCAAGAGGAGGATGTTCAAGAGCCGAGCACTTTGGCATCAATCTCTCCTTGGTTCACATTATCAAGGTATCGATAGCAAGGCTAATAGCCCTATGATTCTGGATTCAATGTGCAAGACTGTTTATAGTGTCTGCTGAGAGGCGGTTACTTTTACTCTCGTTGGCAAATCATTGTTTATGTCTCGTATTTCGAAATGCAGCTGGGTTCCAGCCTTTCCTCACCAACTGGCACAGCCGAGTGAATCCATGCCCATGTGCTGCTCTTTAGCAACACAAACAGCACAGCCAGATTCCACTTAGTGGGCTTTGCTAACCCTCCAAACACGCAAGGCTTGGCCACGAACACGCCAGCTTGTTTCCGACTGCTCCTTGTGCCGAGAGCACAGCCACAGGAGTTAAGAGTGGTTGAGTGCTCGTGAAGTATCCCAAAATAAGAACAGGCTTGACTCTTGCATCAAAGTTGGGGTGTAATTTATCTTCCTGGCACCACCAACTTCCCTTCCACTTGTGATTCTGAAGACATCTGTTGACTCTTGTGAAGCTCATTTCTTTCTGGCCTTCTCTCCACCTTGTCTGGGTCTATCAGCAAGACCGGGTTGCTTTCGTCCAACCTGAAGACCGGTATGTTGCAAAAAAAACCCTGAGAGCCCAAATGGGAGATCAAGATATGAAGGTGGAGATGAGAGTCTATAGCTCCAAGAAGATCTACACAGATAATTATGATCAGCTCGGAGGTATCATGTTCATCCATTTCGAGCTGCACTAAATCATAGAATCACCACAGAATCAGAGGATATCCCAATCTAGAAGGAACCCACAAGTATCATGGATTCCAACTCCTGGCTCCACATGAGACCACCCAAAAATCAAACCATAAGTCCGAGAGCATTGTCCAAACATTTTTTGAACTCCAGCAGGCTTGGTGTTGTGACCACTTCCTTTGGGAGCCTAAAAAGTTAGAGTGGTGCACCACAGCTTGAGAGGTGCCCTAAGGCCACCTTGCTGCGCTGCTTGTTCAAGCTTGGGAACGTTGTCATTCTCCTTGAAGTTCAGTCCACAGTGATGGGAAGAAAGGACAAAATACATCATCCAGAGCTTTGGGGAGAAGGGACAAAGTACCAATAGCTGTTATTGCTGGACTTCACTCAAGTCCTGCATTGGGACTTATGGTCCAATCGATGCCACAGACTTTATCTTTAAACTTTTATTCAGTTAAACTCCAAGACTTAGACACACCTTAGAGGTGAAGACCAAGCTGAGAGCAATTCCCTGTTTATTGGTGTGAGCTGCAAATGAGGTGGAGGTGTGTAGAAACAAGAGGAAGTGTAGCAGAGTTGTTACAATGATAGGTAAATGCTATATTTTAGCCAAATAGACAAAGAGAGATCTGACAAACACAGGGCAATGTTAGAATTTTAAACAGAGAGGAATAAAGGTAAAAGAAGAAATTTAGAAGAAGCAAGTGCACAGCACTAAGCCAGCCAAAATCTTCTTGGTTTATGTTATACAGGTGGGAAATTTGAGATCTGGTGGCAACGCTTAGACCCAACTCCCAAGAAACTGCATTTTGAGAGCTGGAGCTGCCTAGGGAAGAGTTTCTCCCTGCGGGGAGCTGAGAGGGCTCATAGGTGGGGGAAGGGCCTGGGAGAAGCCTCTTCATGTTTTTAGTCTGGTCCCAGGTTCAGGCTGCTGATGGAGTGGCAAGGGGTGGCTGACTCATCAGGCTTTGTGCTGTTTCGCAGAAGCCGTGCAAAGCTCCTGACACCCTCTGATTTTGTGTTACATAAAGTAGATACACCCTAGCGCCAGATGTGCTATATCACATTCCTCTTTAACAGAATCCTTTGGCTCTCCAAACCATGTCATGTTTATGTAGACTCCCAAGCACCAATTATGCAATCTTTTCCCATTCTCTCTCGCCAACAAACATCCAATTAAAATGAGCAGTTGCCATGGTTTCCTCCTCACCAACCTAGGTAGTGATGAGATGAGAAGTTTGGATTTGTGAAAAAAAAAAAAAAAAAAAAAAAAAAAGTATTTTCTGGTTAGGAAATGTACTCATTAGGCTGATAGTCTTAAAATGTTCTGTTCAGCCCACTTGGTGTTTGGGTGTTTTAATGGCATTCTTTTGTTGTTTTGTTTGTTTGTTTGTTTGTTTGTTTGAGTACTCAAATCCATGGAAAGGGAAGAGTTTGGGAATGGTTTACTATGACAAATACATTGTTTTCAGAGTAAATTTAAGCAGCCAGAGATGAGGACTGGAGCTGGGGAATGTTTGCTGGAGTATATGAACGTGCTGTTGGAAATAGCTTGTTGTTAGTAAAAGCTGGGTTTAATTGTAGTCTCTTAAAATCCCCAAATGTCATATAAAGAAAAGAGTTTTACAACAAAACATGTCTTTTAGAATGGAGCTGAAAATGAATGTGGAGCTTAGAAACAAGCGGGAGTTGCCTGAACTGGGTTACAAACCCATTCTCCAGCGCATGCCTTTTGTCATGTCCCACCAGCCTGCCTCTCAGGATCCCTTCACCATGGTAGGAAATTGGACCAAAGCCCTGGCTCCATGCAATACCGTAGGGATCAGGCAACATAGCACAACTGATTTCTCCAGTTTTCCCCACAGGTAGAGCAAGAGGACATGTTAAGCAGGTCACAGCAGCTGCGGGGATGGGAAGAAGAATGTGTTGGTGATTTGGTGAAGTGGAGCTCAGCTGTGGCTGTTGAGCCAGTGCAAAACTTCCTGAGCTGTGATGGAGACCAACAGCATGGTTCACAGCTCTCCAAGCCTTAGACCTTCCTTTTAAACATAAGGGAAGGCACGGGGGGAAAGGGCCCACAGAAACATTAGTACGTCTGCAGAGAGTAAAAATTCACCATAAATAATTGCCAGCAAATACATGATATTGGTGGCTGACCATGCCAAGCAAAGAAATTGTCTAGGCCCTGGAGATTTCATCTAGATAGATTAATCACGTTTGGCTTCCTCTTTTTTCTTTCCCCATCTGTGTTTAAGGAAGATGAACCAAAATGATTAGAGACACAGAAAGGAAGTAATAAGATAACATTAAATGGAGACCATTCTTAAGAAATAGAAGAAAGATAATAATTAATAATAATAATAATAATAATAATAATAATAAAGACAAGAGTCTGTCTTGGCTAACATAAACCCATGAGAGTCTCCTGGAGAAGCTGGCTCTTCTACAAGGTGTGCTGTGCCATTAAGTAGAGGTAATGGTTACTTCTATTGTAGTAAATAAAACAGGATGCAGAACGGGTTCAAAAGCTGTCAAATGGTCACCAGAATGGTTTTGTCTCCTCAGAAGGTTTTGGTCTGGTTTGTGTCAATGAATGGTCTCCCTAATGAAGCCTGGGAATGCTGCAAGGGTGCATGCCAGGTTTTCCCCCAGTTTTCGAAGCTACTGCCTGGCTTTCCCCTGCTCCCTCCAAAGGAAAAGGCTTTGCAGTGCCATTCCTCATTCGACACTTGTCATCAGGGTTTGACTTTGAGTGGAGAATCTTTGGTTAACCTGCAAGACACAGAACACAACTCCTGGTGCAATCAGCCCGTGGCTGCTTCCTGAATGTATTTATTGTATATTATTTTTATTTATTCCCTTCCATGCTGGATTTTGCAGAAGGGAAACCTGGGCATGGAAACAAGAAAGGAGCTGTGCTGGGCTATTACAGGCAAGACCTGGGTGCCCAGCCCACCGTGAGCATGGACCTGATGCTTAATGGAGACTGTCTGGTGGGACACAGTTCTGTTATGCTCCAGGGCACCATTGCTGTGAGATTGAAGCCATACCTTGCAATGATGCTGCCGGAGGACTGCAACAATCTTCTGGTTTTATTCGGGTGCAGAGTGGAAAATGACTTTCCTGATGTCTCAGGCTAGAAGAAAACCAAGAGGAACAGCTAGAAATCTGCACCCTAGCACATGAATCTGGGACTGAGGAAGCTCAGGGTAAGGCATATCAAGGACTTCAAGGCGAAGGGGGACTGGAACTGTCAGTAATCCCATTTCGATAGGCTCTCTGGCAAGCTTGGCCCCTGCAGTTTCAGCTCATGAGATCATCTGCTTCCCAAAGGTTAGTTTGGAACAACATTTCACCACTGATGGAAACCTCAAAGCAAAGCAAACCCACTGAAGCCATAATTATGTCTTTATTGTCCAGGACCAAGCTGTGTGCGGCCTGGCAGTGTGCCTTTCATTCTGCAGAGACGATTACATTTATACTACATTACACATTGTGGGTTGGGGTTGGTAGTGCCGTTGTAATTCAGCGAGGGGCATCTCCATTCAGATCACTCGTTTGGCACTGCTCGCCACAGCGCTGTGAAGGCCATGTGTATGCAGATCCCATAAAGAAGGACTTTGTTGCCTTTCTCCCAAGCAAGTCCCTCCTGGCCACCACATGGGGTGATGTGAAAGGGCTTTGTGTTGCCTGTCAGCACCAACGCTCCAGCTGAGACTGAAAAGGGCATGGACGAGGTGGGTGCACACAGAGAAATGAGGCAACAGAGAGGGAGAAGTGCAGAGGTGGTTGATACTTAGGTGAGGAAGCGTGGGGCTAGGTCGCGTCTTGTGAAAAAAGAAGTTTTGGAAGCAGTAAGGTGTACAGAGGAAGGTGGAAGAGCTGGAGGATGGAAGATGGATTTCCTGAGGAGAAAAACAGCCTGGTGAAGAAGACTAAGGCCACGTGGGTGGTATGATAGCAGCAGAAGTGGAGATGGACATGGGGTGTGAGCCAAGGACAGATGAGTGATTTGGATTGAGGTGAAGGGTTTTGATGCACAGGCCCTCAGAAAAGAGGAGAGAAGCTGGATGAGAGATGCCTGTGGAGACTGGAAGGAAAGTGATGAGGAACAGGCAGAGCTGGGAGTTACAGGGGCTAAGATAACAGAGTGAGAAGAGGAGGGAGCCAGGGATGTGCGTGTATTTGACATGGTCAGCATGGGATGGGATACGGGGAAAGCAGATGGCTTGCTGCAGAAAACCCACGAATGTGGTGCCTCCAGACTCTCTTCCTCCTGCAGAACTGAGTAGAGTGGTCCTGCCCTAGGGGAAGGGGTTGTCCTTTCTGCTCCACTCTAGAATGGTTCCTCTGGCATATAACAGGACTTCCTGCTATGCCTACCCTACTTCCTTCCTCTCCTGAAGACTGCTTCAAAGCCAGGAGAATGCCAAGGGACACTTGAATTGTTTGGCACTTATTGAATTGTTTGGCACCTACCTGCCCAAACCCATCCCTCACCCACCCACCAGAATGGTGTGTGTTTCAGAACTACAGAACAAGTAAATAATTTATTATATTATTATTATTATTGCTATTGTTATTGCTATTATTATTGTTATTATTATTTTGGAAACCAGTTCAATAGCTCTTAGGGCACTGATTTTTATGTTGACCAACAAGTGCTGATGAGTTTGACAAGGTACTGTAATTAGCCAAGGGTATTCGTGACCACAAGGAACCCCATAGACTTTGCGGAGTGGCAAAGGACCACCTCTCAATGAGGGATCTGTGGTTTGCCGTGGCTGGAGGGAAAGTCCAAGATTTGGTGAATTTGATGGGATTTGACAGTTCTTCCATGTCTTGGTTCTGGTCAGGAGGTTGGTGGCAGTGGGTGAATCGCATAACAGCAGATGTTGGGCTGCACTAGCGAGGGAGGGCTGACAAATTGGAGCAGGCTTTGTGAGGGGAATATGCAAGGTTTGGTGCCACGAACTGCTGGGATGTGGACACGTGTCTGTCTCTATGCATTGAATAAATACTGGAATTCCAAAGTAAATGTTGACCTAAGCTAAGAATAGCACGTCAGCCCAATCCTCAGACACCATTGGCGAAGGGAAGGACAACACCACACAAACCACACCGAATATTTAGAGTGGACAAGACCTCTGCTAATAACCACATATTATCGTGCCATTTCTGCAAAATGTGTTTCTTTCCCACAGTGCAGGCTGTGCCAACCTCCTGCCTCGGGAGGGGTGAACAGAAGATGAATCAACTCTATGGGGCAGCAGTAATCCACCAAAGTCCCCAGGCTCCTTGGTGTTTCTTGGCCGTATTTTGACTTCATGTTAGGAGACAGTGCCTTGTTCATCTCAGTGTCTAAGGAAGACCTGGATATGCAGGTAAGGGAGGAGATAAAGTGCACTGTAATTCATCCTCCAGTGGGGTGTGTTAGGGGAAGGACCTAGGTTGTGCTCTAAAGGACACTTGGGACATGGCTGGGACATGCTTCTAACTTATAACATTGCCAGTATTTCTACATGTACATGTCCTGTTGTGAACCACAAGGTCCAAGTCACGGCAGCAGTGATGGAAAACAATGGAGCACTTGATATAATTGAAAGGTGGCAGACCTAAATCAAATGAAAGGACATGGAGACATTGTAGTGTGTTGTTTCAAGATATACCTGAGCTGAGGAGAAAATACCCACTGCAAAATCCTCAGAATAACTCAATTTGAGGCAAAAGTCAGGGAGAGGTTCCCTGTGGAAGTGCCCCATGTTATTCTCCATAAGATATCCAGGTCTTCCTGTAGGCCTCTCCAACCAGTCCTGGATGAAATGTGAAGAATGAAGCAGCCTGACTCCTTCAGGTCGTTCCACATCACCTAATCCGTGGGCAAGCACCCTTCCTATCCCCAGCTCTGCCTGCCATGGCAGGGAGGCCTCTGGTAAGAAAAATGCTTTATGCAACACAAATTCATTTTGTCACATTAAGGGCAGGCTATTTCTGAGTATCTTGGCTCTTCCACATTTAAGGAAAAGATAGATTAGCATCCTGAGTTGCCATGGTAAATAATACAACAGCACCTTTGCGTAATGCCACTCTGCAAATACTTTAGTATTGAAGGACTGTAATTTTGCTTTGGAGCCTGGAAAATAGATTCTGAGACCAACTGAACAGTAGCTGATGAAAGTAATTTTGCAGCGGTCTCTTAAGCATCCCCTAACCCAGCCAGTGAGGCACAAACCAGAAAAATAAGAAACCTTATACTTTGAATTTTTAAGAAGTATCTTGAAGCAGAAATTGGATTCAAGATGTGCTATCAATGCATTTACTGGGGATGTGGGTTTGCTAGTGATTAATGGCAGGAATGCCTTCAGTATACATCTCCGTTATTTATTAAGTATTGAGAGTGTGTTCAGAGGAGTTCCAGTTCATAGTGCAGTCGTTTCAATAGCTCCTAGGAGTGATGCTGCTTTTTTTTTTTGCTTTTTTTTTTTTTTAAAAAAAGGAGCAATGCTGCTTATTAATTTATTTATTTGTTTTAGGTTTGCAAAAGCTACTCCTCCAGGACCCCTCTTCCTTTCCCTGATGCCATCTCCCTGTCTTCTCCTCCATCCTCCTCTCTTAGCAGCCTGAACAAAAGCTCTGTGGTGACAGGAGAGCATAAATGTCCTCTCTGTGGCATGGCAGAACACAGTTTTGCAGCTCCATAGATTAGCCTTTTCTTGGTGTGCAATCTGCCCATGCTTGCCCAGGCTTCTCACCAGTGAAGATGCTTCATTCTTTGATTGCAATGGAGAAGAAGGATGTCTCTAGCAGACCTTGTTGAACAAGGAGTCAAGGAGCTGGGCTCTGTCCTGTGCTCTGCCACTGATGTCCTGTGTCTCCATGGTCAAGCAACACCTCTCAATCATATCTTTGGGCAAGGAAGCTCTGCATGAATCCATTGTCCCACATCAAAAGATGCTGCTCTTTCTTGGCTTTACTACATCCCATGGCAGTATCTTAATAAGAGAGCAATGTGGCATTTCAGCTGCCCCACAGTGGTTCTTCTAGCCTTCTCAAGACAGCAACTTTCGTCATCATTAAATGCACCATGAAGATAAAAGGCTTCAAAGTGTCCCACTAAGACTCAGTTTAGCTGAAACTGTACATTCTCCACCTGCCTGAACTTAGGCTGTGTGAATAACAAGGTACTAGAGACCAGCAGAAAGCCCTCAAAACATTCATCCTGAAGAAGAGGCTACCAGCTTTCCTTCATCTGGAACCAGTTTGCACAATCAGAGCTGGGGAGAAGCAGAAGAGGGGACCACCTGCACGAGGCTACAGGACAGTAGGATCAGTTTTGGGTTGCTACCTATGATCTGGTAGTAAGATAAAAGGTTTGGGAAGGCAGAGAGGAAAGCAGCATCCAACTCCTCTCAGGACCAAGCAGAATCAGTCACTGCAGAGCTGGATAGAAGTTTTCTAGCACCCTTTACACTGTGGAGGAGAAGACATCAGCGTCAGCTGGATCCTCAGGCTATGCTCTGGACTAAGTGGGGACCATAAATGCACTGGAAGGAATGGACCTGGTCTTTGCCAAAGATATTGGTCAGCCAACCAGCAGCCTGAAATGGTGGATTCTGGATTATACTCATATTCATTGGGCAGTGTTAACAAAGGGAAATACAGGAAGCCTTCATGAAATCTTCTAGATCCCCATGGATTAAACTCCTCTGAAAGTTTATGTTGGGGAACTGAATATCCCAGCCCCAAAGCCTGATGCATTTGGCATATATTGCATCTTGTCCCATTGCTGAAACCAGCATCTCACAATAGGAGTCTACTGCCTTTTTGCACGCAGTCCTTCATGAATTCAGCAGGGCACCCACCCATTTTCCTCATGCTCAAGAATGAGCTGGTGTCTGAGAAGGATGTAAGAGTGGTGAGCAAGGAGTGCAGAGCAGCAGAGCAGTCATATGCAATTTTTTTCTTTGTTTTTCTTTTTTAAAGAGAAGCAACAGAATGATACACTTTAATAATAATAATAATAAAATACTGTGCATAAGATCTTCAAAACAACAACATAAACACACTCCTGAAACAAGAAAGTTCCTCCCCTGTATCCTGGTGTTGATAAAAGATGACAGATTTTTTTTTCCCTTGACACAACACCAGTGGTAGGTCTCAGAACAGCATGTTGGGACACCAGTTTCTCCATGAGATTTCTCATTCATTTACAGGGCCAAAATACATGGTGTGCTTCAACCACCAGGCAGGCTTGTGCTGTTGAGTTTTCATTCCTTCCTGTGGTTTTGGTGGCTGAGGAAGCTGGAAATCAGGATTACTAGATACTCTCCTACACAGTTCCAAATCTTCCTTCTCTTTTTCTGCATCAATCCTTTCCTTTAAGAAAGCATTACCACCAAGCAGAGACACCAGTCTTCTTACAGATCTCAGAGCTGTCCAGAGACAGATCAGAAACGGACTTCAGTGGTGCCTGGAGGACTTGTGTGAGGGAAAAGACCTCATCTGTCAACCTTGGATAAAGACTTCACTTTAAGAGAATGAATTTATTTTTCCTGAGCATCTTGTTGAATTTCCATACAACACAGCCTGACCCTTTGAAGGGGTTGGCCTATCATTAGATTGTACTTTAATGAGTTAATCAGTTTCCAGAAGACTGGGATGGACTCTCCATGTTGTTAGAAGCATTTCTTATTATGTGAGGGTCCACAGCCCTTGAAAACCACCAGAGCTGGTCATCAGCACCTCTCCCTCTGTAGAGGAACACTTTCCAAAAAAAGGGCACAGATGTAAAGTTGGGTGTTTGGGACAGGAAGGGTCCTGGGGGAAGAAGCAGAAAGCTTCCAGCCACCCCTTCACAAGGGCACTCTCTGAGATGGAGGTTTTGGCAAACTCAGTGTGGGTCCCAGCAGTGTTGTTTTGGACATCTCTCCTCCAAACGCTGGGCTGCCCTGACTCCCAAACCCCTGCAAATCTCACTGCTTCGGCGGGCTGCAGCATTACATTCCCCATCCCTTCTCTCCCTCAGCCTCTGCCATCACTTGCAATATATTTCATGGCTTGGCCTTGATGATGTTGCTCATGTCCTACCAAAAGTGGTTCCACTTCTTCTCTCAGAGCAGCAGACTGCTCTCTGGGTTGTGGGTTGTACACAAAACCTCTCTGAGATTTCTCAAGTTGGCAAGATCTTCTCTCTTCCTGCAGCCCTCATCCCCCTTGCTTCAGAGCCATCCCTCCAAGGTGAAATATGTCAAGAAGAGAAGGCTGTCTCAGCTGCAGATAGCAACCCAGCAGCTTACAGGGGACGTTTGCTGCAGGGACAGCTTTTAGGGCAGGTTTTCATTATGTGGAAAGTGTGTATCCGAGCCGTCCTGCAGGGTGGCGTGGTGCCTGTATTTACAGTGCTGGCAGCTTTCAATAGCAATCTATTTTTAATGAAACCAAGCTGGAATGTGGTGCCTAAACCCTTGATTTAAGGCAGATTTCTAAAGGGAAGATTTACGCAAATTTGCTTGATTGGAAATTAATTATTGCAACAGTCAAGTTCAGCTCAAATGATCTTGCAGAGACGGCCGCAGGAGTCAGATAATTCATGTTGGAGAGAAGACATCAATTTACATTCCTTACATTTCCATTTGGAAGGTTTCCTAATGCTGGAGAGAGCGGGAGGCATCGCAAAGGGAGAGCAAAGGGCCAAGGGGACTGGCAGTGGATTGATTCATTCCCTGAAGCCCTCCTTGCAAGGCACCGTGCGTGAGTTATGGCAAACCCAATTTCATGAGATCCTGCAGAGCCATTCATTTTGCCAGCACTGCCAGATCCTCCCGTGAAGCCAAAGGAACGTCTGGGGGCCCAGGTGCGAGAGGGAAGATGTGTGTCGGCCTTGGTGAGTGAGGGGCTTTCATTTGCAAGGTTTTATTGGTTTATTCATTTTTGTACTTTTTTTTTTTTTTTTTTTAATTATTGTTATTTTATTTCCTTTTTAATTTTGCAGGGAGCCCTTATGGAGAGCAGGTTGGCTCCCAAAGTGGAGGGCAGGTGGGTGGGTATTGTGGGAACAACTCTGCTGGGTACAGCCAGGGTGCTGGACCTGCTGGCATTTCACAGCTCCTCTCCCATTTCTTTAGCCATTAGCCAAATTCAGGGAATGGGAGAGGAACTGAGCCAGCTCCAGGAGACAACACATGATGGGGATATGCAATGTTGCCCTATGTCACTGTGTTTCTGGGTTGTCCTTAGCAGCTTAAGCTCATTATTTCCCATTTAATTGCATTCCAGTGTTTAAAGTATAATGGGAAATCAGCAGTCTGGTATGCCTTCAGAGACATGAGTCCTCACCTTCCCAGGTAGGGCATGCCAACATGGTATTAAGTTTATTTATGACAGGATGGAGATGCCTGTCTCTCTCTCCTCCATCTGTGTGTTTCACAATGGGCATAGTGCCTTCCTCTCACCTCCTTACCATGACCAGGAGCCCCCTGCACTCACTGGGCTGCGTGCTCATAGCATCACCTCTGGGACAAATTTAACTGCTAGTGAGCATCTTCAGAAAGCTTGGAGGATATATTATCTCACATCCTGATGGGGGAAGACTTTGGTTTAACTTTCTGTGAGGTGCAAAATCTGCCCTTATTTGCAACGCCTGGATTTGAGCATCATTGCATGGGGGGCTGAGGCAGGAGGGAGGCAAAGGGTGGGCAGAATGGCATCAGGTTGGGAAACCCAGTGACAGCCTGGCGGGCTGCCTGCTCTCAGCCCGTCTCTCACAGTTGGGAGTGATTAACGAGATGAAGTTCTCCTCCTTCCCCCGCTGCGTCCTGCTGGGCTGTCCGGGTTGGCGGAGACTGTGGTTTGGGTTTCTCTTGTTCCCTAGGCTGAAATGCAGCCCTGCTGATGAAGAGGGAGGCTCTCGATAGATTACTTGTTTTCAGCAGTGTCTGTACCTCTGCAGCTCTTCCACTGCCTCGTGGGATCCCAGTCCCATTTCCCTGCCTTCAGCACCCTGCCAAGCTTCAGGAAACAGACTGAAGATAGGAAGGATGCTCCAGATCTCTGGAATGCTGAAGGCTACTTTTCTCTTTGAAGCTGGCTTCTTTTCCAGCACCTTCTAGTTTGCTTTTGGTCAGTGTGATAGGATTTTCTCTGACCCTTTCCTTAGCCCAAGAGGGAAGCAGGACATGTCATCCCTTCTCCTTCTCAAAAATGCAGAGACTTCTAGCCAAGCTCTTGCTTGAAAATGACATAAGAAATAGCCATTTTGGCTGGACTTCACCTTGCCCATTCTCTGCCAGTGGAAAATCTCCCAAATTCTCTCCCAACATCTAACGATTTGTCTAGGGATGTCCCAAACCACTTTTTTTTTTTTTTTTTTTTTTTTTTTTTTTCATTTAATTCCCTGCAATGGATTCTTCTTCCCTGAATTTCTTCCATCGTGTTTTGAACACATGTAAAGCACTGACAGGTTCTGTATTTAGGAAGCTTCGCATCTTAACTGCATGCTTGAACCTGTCACGAGGCAGTTTCAAAGGACAGTCCCTCATTTTTGTACTTATTCCTAGCTGGTCTTCCCCAAGCCCCTCCTGATTTTACAGACATTCTCATCTCTTTTCCATGTCTTTTCCTTGCTAGCAAAAAGACCACAATTTTAGCCAAAAGTTGAATGCTCAAAAGTGAGACTTAAAGTTGTCTGTACAATTTGAACCCAGCACTGCAAGGGACAAGCTCTCTTGACTAAGGTGTGGGAGTCCTGCCCTGGACACTCAAATTCTGCCATAGGCTTCCTTGGTGATGATGGGCAAATCAGCCAAAGCTTTACCAAGAGAGCCACAAATTCTTGCTTACAGTGAATGTGGCTTGAGCTGCTGAGATCTAATCCATCGTGGTGCTGAGCAGTCAACAGCACCTGGGCTTTTCTGGAAGGTAACATGGAATTTAATCAGAGCTAGCTCTCCTCCTATTTCTTAGAATTGACAAGTGGCTTTAAAACACTTTGGGGGGCAAACAGATGGAGGACACCATGGAGCACAAACTACACCTCCTAAAGAGATCTGGATAAGAATAAATAGTGGTAATATTAACAGTGATGAGTAGACAAGCACTTTGTTTTCCTACCATGGGATGCTATGTGTACAATGAATAACATGGAGTATTAAATCATTAAATCTGCTGTGAGAAAGTGGCTGACAGCATCCTTTTAAGCTAATTAAAGTAATTCTGGGTAGCTTTTTCTTGCTTGAAATTAGTCAGGGTAATTTTATAGATATTTAGGTCACTCTTAGTGCACATGCTGTATTTAGCAATGCAGGCTTTCTGACTAATGTGGCTGTCTTTGTCTGCATTCATGAATATCTACCAATTTCTCTTTGTAGATAAATTTATCCCTGAACGAAAGATGAAAGATGAAATCTTGAAGATTGCTGCTGGTTGTTCTAGCCAATGAATATACACCCTCCTTTGAGCTTGAGGAAGGAAAGGTTGGCCTATATTTTTAAGGGTGATCATAAATAGTTTTACACAAATGTAAAGATTTTGTTTTCTTTTTGTTGTTGTTGTTGTTGTTCACCATGCTCTAATTAGTTCAGCATTAATGGGAATTAAATGTCCTACTTATCTGGAGTAGGTGTCCATGCTAATGTTATTAGTGCAGTCAGCTGTATTTGATATTTCTGAGCACGAGGTCCTGCGCAGGTAAGAGCACCTTGGGGTGATCCTCTCCTTATTGAGGAGTCCAGAGTTTCATGTTGAAGTGGCCTTCCATGCAGGCACCACAGGATTTCACGTGATTTTGCCTTCTCATTTAAGTGGCAGTGTGAGCCCTGGGAAGATGAAAGGCCATAAAAGAGGACAGGCTTTTCGGCAGGCTCATGACACTTGGCTTTACATCAAAGTTTTGGGGAGAAGTGGAAAGAATGACTCAGTGTGTGGGGGAGGTTGCAGCAAAGAGGGAAAGCAAACAGGCCCTTATGTGATGTGAAAAAAGCACTACCTGTGCCTGAGAAATTCCTGACTAGCACAAAAAAGGGGACAGGGGAAAAAAAGGACATCAAAATTTGGTCATCTGAAGGCCTATCTGGTTTGGTGTGCTCAAAGTCAAGGAGGGGAGGACTTGATAAATGGTGGAAGAAAGACTGGGCCATTCCCTTTTACACTCTCCAGACATGCAGAGGTCAGCAGGTTAGAGATCCTGGGTCAGGGCTGACAGCTGGAACATTACATTTCATTGTCCTCCATCAATTTGGAAATCCCCCACATTTATCAATAGGAAGCTATAGATTATTTTGTCCTGCTTGAAATCCAAGATATTGAGTTCCACCACACTCCAGCACATTTTTGTGTGTGTGAAAATAGTGCTTGTTTGTGCCTGTTTGCTCACAGCTGCACCTTTGGCATCTTTGGCTTAAATTAAACCAGCATTTTCCCACTTTGTCACAGGCTTGAACCTTGAGCGGATGGATCGTGGTGACAGCTCTTGATTTTCGACAAGCCGTACTCATTTGTTGTAACACTATTAGGTGCCCATAAGCTTGTTTTTATTTTGGTAGAGTATGGAGGATCTTTGTACTTACTGCTTCATTTTTGTCATTATGGTCCTAGAACTGCCTAAATATCCATGTGTTTTCACCTTCGGCATGAGGTGACACAGGTTCACAGGTTCACAGAACATCCATGGAAGTTCTGGTAGTGGGCCTGCTGTGTTGCTCCAGACCTGTGTTCTCACTTACATTTAAGTAAAAAGAAAATCAATTCCTTGAGATGTAGTTTTGTGACAAATGGGCTCAATAACACGAGGCAGCTTTGGTCCATGTGCACATCCCTTTAAAAAAAAAAAAAAAAAAAAGAGAGAGACAAAAAACAATTGAAGAATTGAAGTAGCAACTCATTCATGACTTACCATGAAACTTTTCCCCTTAGAAAACTTGATTTTTCAATTGAAAAAGTAAAACCTGAATATTTCATTTAAAAACTCCTAAGCATTGGAAGTATCACTAAAAGCTGTCCCTTTGTGGGCCTTCTGCACCATTCAACTGCAAGAGCTCATGCAAGTTCCCATCCCATCCCAGGTTCTCCCCTCAGGGTGCACAACGAGTTCCTGTGGCCAGGGTACATCAGGGAATCTTTTGTCTAGCTGAGGACCTTTACATGAGAAGTGAAGCACTTTTTCCAGGAAACGAAGAAAAAAAAAAAAAAAAGTTTGTAATTTCTTTTGTCTGGTTTTATTATCCATATTAGTGCAGAAACTCAAAGTACCAGTTGTGGACCCGGCTTGAGCTAAGTGCTGTGTATAGGATGGAAAGACAGTCCCTGTCCCAAATTGCTTACAATTGATGGGCAAGACAAGAGACACTAAAATGGTTTCCAGGAAGGTTCCTGACCACTACCACTGCTAATGGAGCTAACACCTTTGTTGGTGGATGTCATCGGCTCTTTTATCCAATTTATAGGGCTGTTACAGCCAGGAAAACACAAAGATCGTCACGGTTCCTTATATTTATGACTAAGAGCAACCTCTCTCTTCTGCTGTCAGATTGCTCCCTTGGGTTAAAATCCTCTCGAGTTGTAATCACTATATCGTTTTGTCACCAAGGCAACCACAGCAGTCACTCTGGGAATCCGAGCACACATAGCTCTGGCTCTGCCTTTTGGCGCTAAAACGTTTCCTAAAACTGCCTTCTGTCTACTTCCACACTATACGAGGGTCCCACATGTTTCAGAGGGCCTGTTTTTTTCAGGGATAAGCCTTTGGAGAATACAATTTTCCTTTCTGCACCCAGATGGGAAGTCCCTAAATTATACAAGAATGATTTAACTCTGTCCTGGCCTGCCGAAATCCTCTGAGGTTTAATTACTTGGTGACACAAAAACTGCCCGAGCGTGCCAGAACCAGTGGCCAATCTTCCTCCAGATCTTGCTTTTGACATTAATCATTTCCAGCTGTTTCAAAGAAAGATGTAAGAAACGCTACACTTGATAAATTATGCAATTTTCCCACAGGGGAAGTTTCATCCTAATGGGCTGTTGGTAGCTTGTTTGTGCTCTGCAGTACGAGAATTGATATCCTTTTCAGACCAATCTAACATAGCTGAAGATGCTCCATTAGCCAGATAAATGCCAATTTCTTTCCATCTCTTTTTTATTTTCTTTTTTTTTTTTTTTTTTTTTTTTCAATCTTGCTAACCCCTGAGCTTGCATAATATCTCTTGGTGATGAGTTCCACAGCTTAATTAGGCATTGTAATAACACATTTTAAATTGATGAGGTGTTCTATTTGCCTTTTGACTGAGTTGGGTGGTTTTTTTTTTTCCTCCCTTTTTTCTAGATATGATGAAAACAGGGAAGGAAGGGATTCCCAGCCTGCCCTCTCAGAGACGTCCAGCAATTTATGCACTTCTTTCATGTCACCTCTCCTCCCAGCCAGCCGTGAATCCCCTAAGGCAGGAGGAAGCCTCCCTCTATTTTTTGATCCAAAATCATTTCAAAACACAGGCGGAAAAAAAAAGCCACCTTTCTCATTAGGGATGTGAAGGCTGGGAAAAGCCAGAGGAAATATCGGAAGCGTGCTCCAGCAGAAGGGCTGGTGGCTCCAGGGGGAGTCTTGCAGGAGCAGAGTGGCTTCACAGGGGCACGTCGGGTCTGACAGCATTCGTCACGGAGGAAGATGAAGGCTTTCCTTTCAGCATTTCCATTGGGAAGAGGGAGGAGCAAGGGGGAAGCTGCTTTCAGACTTTGTCATCCCATTTTGTTTTGACTTCTGTGCTAAACCGAGTCAAAACAGGATGAAGCAAGACACTGTGAAGTAAAAATTACTATTTTTTTTTAAACTCTCAATATGCTGAAATTAAAAAGAAAATAAATATCTGTGAGAGATTTCAAACTTTCAGTTTGGAATTCCTAGTCTTTGAAAGAAATTTTAATATTTTTTTTTGAGGACCAAAAATCCGTCTTGCCCAGGAAGTCCAAACTAAAGCCTCCAAATGTCCCTATTGGGAGATAGGATGAATTATATTGCGGTTGAGAAAACTTGTTGGGGCTCAGGGAACATGGATTTATTTCCTGGCATGGTTACAAATCCCCTCTGTAGCTCTGAATGAGACATTTGGAAATAAATCTTACCAAGGATTTAAACATTACAGTCCTGAGCACTTCATTACCCCCTTTTGAGGTGTTTAGTGCCTGGAATGGGACTGAAGTCCCCAAAGAGTTGGGAACAGAGGCCGGGGAAAATGTCCATATGGGAACGACAGATTTGGAGCATGCCAGATTTTCTCATTCAATATTTTTCATCTGTTCTAAGCTGGCAACACTTCCCTGAAAAATGAACGTGCTCCCAGTCCCCCTGCAACTCACAAGGAGGGGCAAAATGCTAAGAAATACATCATTTCTTTGTGCTCGGAGATTTGAGATGCTGGGAGAGGGATTTTCTTTTTCTTTTTCTTTTTTTTTTTTTTTTTTGTTTTTTTGTTTTTTTGTTTTTTTGTTTTTGTTTGTTTGTTTGTTTGTTTTTCCCTTCAGTCCTCATGGGGTTTACAACATAGGAAATCCTGGGATCCCCTTGCTTTAGATTATTAGTGTTCTCATTTTGGGGAAACTTTCTTGACTTCTTTTCATGAAGCCTCAAAAAATTACAAACTCTTCTTTGTTCTACTACAGCAAGATATTCCCTGCACGATTTTCTCACTAGTATGGGTCCCACCTTTCCCCAGACTGTTTGCAGATCTGATTCCCAAGGGGAGGTTATGTTTGGTTATAGGATGGCATGCACGAGATCACTCCTGCAGCTCACACCTTAGAAATAGCAGATGGGGTTCTAAATACCAACAGAATTTTTAATGCTGATTTTTTTTCCCCAATGAAAAATGTTCTTGGGCAGAAAGATGACCTGAAATGTCAGGTAGAAGAGGACAACCTGTGGCATGCCTGGCTCCTTTGTGCTCTCTGTGAAGGGACACCACGGCCAAACCTGGGCATCACACATGGAAGAGCATCTTGGTCCTGCTCCCATCTGCAACCCAACGTGTGATGGGGTCTGTGGGGAGGCAGATCTCAGGCTGGGGACGTGCGACCTGACTTTGCAGTCAAGGCAGGACCTCGGGCAGCTGTTTCTCCTTGAAATCTGTAATGTGAACCAGAGGGACAGGTCCACGCGCTTCCATGCCTCAGGCTGAGCAATGCATCTTGCTAGCAGCCGAGAGCTGCTGGGGGCTGCCCCTCTTGCTGAAGGGTCATTTAATTCAAAACTTGCTGCTCCGTCAGGGCCTAGAGCCACCGATCCCCTGGGCATGGTGAGACCCATCTGTTTACCGAGCTCTGCACGTCCAGGGCATGACAAGGAACTTGGCCGGGCCGGGCTGAGGAGGCTGTTTTGAATCTTGCCTCTTTCTTGTGGGATTGCGTCGGGGGAGAAGTGAATCCAGAGACAGGGCTTTGATGCTGCCACTTGCTGGCAGCACGCTGCAAATGTGGACGGGTGGTTCCCGCGCCATGAATGTGCTGAGGGCATGGGCAGTGGGCACGGCGACACTAAAATAAATTACATATTTCTCAGGAATTGGGTGGGGACATCAACAAAACCTCGGCCTTATGCAATTGCCGCCAGCATTACAACAGATTTAAAGCAGCTGCTGCTGGCTTTCCCTCTTTGCTTTCATAAAGAGGCTGTTTGTCTGCTTGCTGGATCCTGGTGGACACGGCAGTGGGGGAGGGAAAAGGGGGACATGTGGGGGTAGCACAGGGATGGTTGGGTGAGGGGATTGAGCCCAAATCTGCCATATTTGGCCAAAAACTTCTGGACAGCTTGAGGGTTGGCCAGCCTTAGAGGGAGAGCGGTTCTCTTGTGGTCCCAGACTTAGGAGGTCCATGGGGGGCCATAAAGAGGGAGCAGCAAGGTTTATCCCAAAGGATGTTCCTGGAAACACCGCCTGAAGGAGGGCAAGACAATGCCATGGAGGCCAGACAAGAGGCAGTTCCTATCCTCTGAGGCACAGGAGGAGATGGGGAGCTAATCTTTGATTTTAATATCTTTGAAGGTCTTTGATTTCCTCCTCAAACAGAAAGGGGAGGCTGATTTTACTGAGGTCACCAGAAGCAGAAGTGGTAAGATCTGGACACAGCCTTAGTGTGGGGTTGATAGGAGAGGACCAAGTCTAGGGTGGTGCTGGGGTGATGGGCTCAGGATGCTTAGAGGTGCCTGACCCCAATGAGCTTGTGTTTGGCCATGCTGGA
Organism: Nettapus auritus; assembly: GCA_011076525.1. NCBI lineage: Eukaryota > Metazoa > Chordata > Aves > Anseriformes > Anatidae > Nettapus > Nettapus auritus. The sequence goes on along the minus strand of CM021768.1, from coordinate 94,644,139 downwards.
GGCTGAGCAGCTCGACAAGCAGTGAGGCAGAGGATGGGATGGCGTGGGACCTGCTTGTGGCAAGGAGGGAGGGCGTGGCTCATTTGTATTTGATGCTGAGAGGACCAGAGAAGGCAGGAAAATAAAAGAGGGGGAGCAGGTGACATGGGGGCATCTATAACTGAGCACTCAAGTCCCTTCTTTTCCCAGCAAGCAGGAAAATTCCCCAATTTCATATGCAGCAAGGCTCTAAATTCATTGCTTTGAGCAGCCTGCTCCAAACTCACTGTAAGACAAGAGAAATCCCCATGCACTAACCACAGGCAGTACCTGAACTGAGAGCACCTGCCTGTAGGTATGGCTCTGCCTTTGGGTCCTGAAGGGAAGCCCAGGATGCACTTTCCATCTCACCTCAGAAACACACAGCACTCTATCAACACCCTGGGCTGTGATTTTAAAACTTTAAAATGGAAAGGAATGGATACCTCCTATCTGTGCCCTTCCCAAGCCCAAATCTACTTGCCTCAGCCATGTATTTTTGCCTTTATTCAGCCCTAGTATTCACCAGCTTCTTTCTATTCAAATCATACTAAAGCATGCTCATATGAGGGTGAGCATGTCTTACTTAGCATATAACTGGTGTTTCAGCAAAACCCCAGGAGCAATCAAATCATCACTCAAATAGAAGCACCCCAGCCAGATATCCACAAAGAAGTCTTTTCCGTCATTCCAGGAAACCATCCCTCAGCTGTCTCCAGCAATCCTATTGTGAATAGATGTCTTTTGCCACTTTCCCAGAACATCCACAAATGCAGGGGATTCAGATCCAGGGAGGACAGCTCAGGAAAACCAAGATTTAGTGTCTCAATGGAGGCAAAGAAGTTGCCCTGCCAGCCATTTCTCTCTACACACTAAGATGGAATGAGCTCCAGCCCCACCAACAAGGCAGAGAAAATGTAGTCCTGAGTTTCTTCTGGCCTTGACCAGCATTTAAACGTAAAATTGGTGCAGTTTAAGTGCTGCTTGGCTTGACAAAGAGTCTGAGTCCTGTCCATGACGAGACTTGGAGAGAGAGTGTCTGTCAAACACTGCAAAAGGGTTTGAACATTTATTTCCTTTGCATTTTTTTCAAACATTGCAGTGGGTAAGGGGCTTATCACGGAGTGATTGCAGCAGAGAACACCTCCCAGCACATCAGCTCCGCATTTCTAGAGGCTGAGTTTTATCTGCAGGTCTTCTGGGGACTCTTTGGGCTGGTAGCCACATGCGTTAGGTCTCCCAGTTTTGCACATTGCTCTAAGCCACCAGCTCATTACGGAGCTGCATGTTTCCAGCCTCACCACATCATTGCATGAACAGAGGAGCAAACACCTGCACAGTCGCCGTTTCATTTCACTCTTTGAGCTTCTCTGCTGGGAAGGTTGAAAGGAGGAAATGTTTGCTCTGTACACTGGGTTTCTTACCTGCCTGGTATTTGTTTATGACTTTTTCCTGTTAGAAAAGCTTTGTGTAGGGAGCTTGTGCCTGCCGAGTGCTGAATCCTCCCCCGCCCAGCTGAGCCCCCCTTCCTCCCCACAATCCGGTAACCTTTCCTTTAGGAGCTGCAGGAAACAAGCCCAGGAGGACACTGCTCACCCTGACAATGGTCCTCCTGAACCCACAGAGCACTCTGTCCCTGGGTCAGGATGTTAAACCAGGCGGGGATTCCTTCACAGAGCTCAGTGGAGATGTCCCCTCCATCTCTTCTCCTCCCTGCCGCCTGGTTCGTACGCATTCAGCAGACTCCCCACCAAACACCCTCTGGGATTTGCAGTGATAGCTGTGCCAGAAAACCGGAATCTTCTCCTGGATCTATCTCCTCCCAGGAAGAATCTTTCCCGTCTATTTTTCAGTCAGTTCCTCCCCATCAGCAAGATGTCCTGGCAGGGTGCCCCATCTCCACAACCTGCCCTGTAGCTTTCTTTCTTTATTTATTTTTTTTGGTTGGAGTGAACAACTAGGAAAATTAAGATAATAAAAATACCATTGAAGACTTAAACCCCAAGACCTCGCTTTTGGCTCGGGATGTCTCTGAGCTGCTGTTTTCTCTTTTGTTCTCCTCTGGTTTTGTATCGTGCACCTTCCCCTCTGCTTTTTGTTAATATTAGAAACAGAAGCAGTGATATTTCTAGCCACGCTCTCTAGCTTTGATGTGAACAGAAAGTTTTCTTGTCCCTAAGGTGAAAGGAGAGCTATGCTAATAAAAAATAAAATAAAATAATATATATTTTTTTTTTTTTAAAAAAAGCTTTCTTCTGCTAAAGTGGACTTCTGAATAAATGAAGATTTAGCTGAAACAAAGATTTATAAATACTCTGAATAGAAATTGATGCTTTTTATGGCAGTTTCATTCTTGCTTTAGTTTTCCTTTTGCAGATGTCCTAATTGTAAGAAACTATAGCAAAACTGAAGACTGAGGAGCCCTGTATTTCATGTATTTCATGTTAACAACATCAAGAGCAGCAACTGCAACAAAACTTAGAAAATCACATAAAATATAAAATATGTTATACACATACAAATTCTGGCATGCTGGTCAACTCGAGGGTAGTAGGGAATACTCTGGCAGCCAGCTGCTTCTTCGTTAAAGCAACCTTACAAGAGCTCTTTGTGTGACTTTGTCTTAGGCCATTGTTTTGTTCTCTGTTCCTTTAGCATCTCTTTCCTTTATGTTCACAAAAGCCAGGGTTGAGGGATGCTGCAAGGGGAGGCTCTGGACTGCTTTAATGCGAGACAGAGAGGGGCCCAGATGGCTGAAGGGTTGTACAAGAGGCCAGGCAGCTCTACACACTTCACCTGGGCTTTAAAGGGCTCAGAAAAAGAAAAAGAAAAAGAAAAAAAAATAAAATCAAACAGGAGCCTGCAGTGCCTTTTCACTTACAATAATATTGGGAGAGTTTTAAGGAGTTCAAATATAAATAAAGAATAGGGCTTTCCACATATTACCCACCATAATTCATTACATATATATATTTAATTTTTAAAATATATATAAAAGAGATGGACTAAGAAAGCCCAGACACTGTTTACTCACAGCAGCCATTATTTGAGAACAGTGCCTACATATAAAAAGATTTTTACTTCAGATGTTCCCAGGGCCTTTGAAACTAATTTGGTTGCTGTCTTGATCAAATATTCCTCGAACAGAAATAAACCCTTCCTTTTAACATCCAAGGTCTTACCTTGTTTACTCATAACACGCCTACTTGAGTGTTGAACACTGAGCATGAATCAATTCCATTTTTTCCCACTACAGCATTTGTATTTCTTTTGGATATATGATTTTCCAAATTGGAGTGTGAAGAAGAAATTAGTGGAAGATATTTACCCTGGGCACACACTGTGAGTTGGACACACTGGGAGTGAGCAGCCAGAAGGTTAGGGCTCCAGCTGGTAGCACTGGTCCAAAGGAGATGTTCAGCAAAGAGCATCCATCAGAGCAGGGCCACCATGGGGTCACACTGCTCTCCTGCCTCCAGTGGCTTGCAACCAAATTCTTTACCCATAAAGAATGGGTAAAGAATGGATAAAATTTTTTCTTTGTATTTAATAATGCATAATGGAGCTTCTCCCATTAAGCTGTCCAATTGTTTCTGGCGCTCTGGTAGTCTTTTTATGATTTATGGCAAAAAAAGTCCCTTCCCAGATGTGCCTTCTCAACTGTTCAATGAGGATGGTTCTTCTGACCATCTGATGGAAGGCTCTGGGATGGCCTGTAAAGCTTCTTGCACCCCTGTCACTGTCCTTGTGCAGGATGGTGTTTGCATGGCCATAGGTGCAGAGGCAGAGAACAAAGGTGACCCTAACAGAGCTCAGAGGTGAAAGGTGCAGTGATGTCTCTGAGAGGAGCAGATCAGCATCCCCCCTGCTGCAGGTCCATGGAGATCCTTACATGTCTTGTGGGGGAAATCGAGGTCAAGAGAGAAAGGATGTGCGGAGAGATCAATGGCCAGGAGGACTGAGGACAACGGGGAGTATTTAAATGACATTGAAAGCCAAAATAAGTTAGCAATTATATTGAGAATGGAAAAAAAATGTTAATAATAATGAAGGCAGAAAAGTTCCATAAATATTTCTGCTCTGTACTTGGGAATAGCCAGATAATGTAATCACAGCCGAGATGGTGAAATGCTTTCCATTCCAACAGTAACCCCCTAAGGGGGGCTTGGGCAGCAGCTATTAATTCTCAGCATGGCTGTATCTAGATAACTGCACCCAAGAGTTTTAAAAGGGCTGCCCGAGGAGGTCTCTGGAACATTAATGATGTGTTTTTTCAGTTGTTTTGGGTGGTTCTGAAAGATGAGAGTCCGGCTAATATTGTAACTATGTTTTTCAAAAGGTAAATGGGATATCCTAGGAAAGAGTAAGTCTAACAACCTGGCATCAGTCCCAGGCAAAATAATACAGAATCTCACACAGGACGCAATAAATTACAGGAGGATAATTAATAGAGGAAGGAAATTAAAGGAGGGTAGCAAAACTAAGGCCAAGTAGTAATGCCGTCAAGTGAATTTCTAGACTTTTTTTAAAAACTAAGAATGCTGATTTTTTAAAGAACTGTAACAGTGTTGATCTTACAGGTTTTGTCGACATTTTTCAGAAAATGGTGCTTCAAATTAGTCCTGTTTTTAATTTGAGTAAGACTTAGAATGCTGTGCAAAGTGTGCAGAAGTTGTTAAATGGCTTGCAAACTAGCTAATTAATAGGATTCAGAGGGTAATTATAAATGCAGTAATAAATACAGTTGCTGTGTTTCCACTGGGGTTGGGCAGAAAGCATTTCCATGCTATTTAACATTTGGATTAACGACCTGAAGAAAACATACATTCACCACCGATAAAACCTTTCAGATGACCCAAAGAGCGAGGAAGTCATAAATGACAAAGGAAGGAATTCTGCAATAGAGAAAAATTATTGCTTCTTTTATTGCCACGCAGTGAGGATGCATTTGAAGGGGCCAAGCGTGCAGGCAGACAGCAGCGACCCATGGGCACGGGCTGGCCCCACGGAGAAGGGCACTGGGAAAGGCTTTGGGAACGGGGGGAGGCGGTGGGAAACGTGAGAACCCGGGCTCCCACTGCCTTTTGGTGACCAGAGGGCTGATGTGATCAAGGGGGTCAGGGAAATGGAAAGTAGGAAAGGGAAGGCTGTGCTGAAAGCAGCACTGGATGACAGCAGGCAGTTTGGGGAGTCACCAACTTGGGAATCACTCAATGCTGGCTAAAAGCATTGATGGCTGGAGAGAGCTGGGAGAGTCAGGAGCTTTCACAAATTGAAGGCTCACCTGGCAGACAGAGACTGCAGGATTTCACCTACGAGTGAGCAAACACAGCAGTTTCATGCCTTTGGCACTTGAAGCAGTGTGGACCGCTAAGTGGACTCTCCTGTGCACCCTGCATTCTCTGCTGATTGCAGAGCCTGAGCCTCCTAGACTAGGTATCCCCATCATTCCCAAATTTAGGAAACGGGAACACCCCCTTCACCCCGAGACGTATGTTAAGATGCAATTCCATCCTAACCTCTGAGTGCCCCATGGCAGATCAGACCAGAAGCCAGGGGCATGCAGCAGGCTGCTGAGTCCTGGGCGAAAGATGGCAATACAGATAATTTGACCAGCTCCTGTGGGCATGGATTTTTTGTTGTTGTTGTTGTTGTTGTTCATTGATGACAAGGAGATGCTGACCATTAGGAGTGTGCAGACCTGGCCTCTTCAGCTGCTCCAGCTGAGGGGCTCCACGACAAGGGCCAGCAAAAGGGAGGACTTGTAACCCTCTTCTTCATCATGGTTGCTGCTGCCAAGGCTGCACAAGACTTCCTGAAGGTTGCTGCTTTGCTTTGGAGAGGTAACGGATGAATGAGGGAAGTGTTGTGTTTTCTCTTGCCTGGGTTCTCCCTGACCTGAGCTCGCATCGCATCATTTTTGCTGTGAAATTCATCCGATTCCATGAATTTCTAAAACTGCTGCCATGCTGCCCAGGCCCTTTGGGAGTTGACCATTACACGTCTATTTTCAACAAAAAAAACAAACTGGCAACCTTTTTTTTTTTTTTTTTTTTTTTTTTTTTTTTTTCAGATGTGGCTATGATGTCGTTCATAAATGTACCCCTTTGATACCTGATAATCTGTCTGTCTGCTTCCCTCCTTGCTCTGGACCTCCTGTCCACTCTGCTTGTACCCAAACACCACCTCTCCTGACAAGTCCAGAGGGCTTCTTCCAACACTCCCAGTCTTCCCCTAAAGGCCAGCCCCACCAAAGGTAAGTTCTCCTAACCCATTTTATTTTATTTAT
>CM021768.1:94481944-94637732 GCA_011076525.1 Nettapus auritus | reverse complement strand
TTATTTTATTTTATTTTATTATTTTATTTTATTTTATTTTATTTTTTTATTATTTTATTTTATTTTATTATTATTATTATTTTAATTATTATTTTATTTTAAAGCTTGCAGTACTGAATGGCTCAGGTCACCCTTCCTTTGAAGTATCTGTGGTGGTGGAAACCTGAAGCAAACTTGTGAGGAAATCCTTTTCAAACCCTCCTCTATGAACCTGAGGGCAAGGTTTGGCACCCTTTCCCTTTTCTCACCTGATGTTTACCTTGGGAGGAGCTGATGAGCTGTAACTCCAATACCCTAGCAGATAGATCCTTTGGGATTGGAAGAGGCTGAGTCCATCTTGGCAGACTTTGGTGCTTTACCTTGTCTTCCAAAGCCTTGTGCCTTGCACATGAGCTATGTGGTCTCCACAAAACTTTGTCCAAATCTGTGAGTACAAACAAGATCTGAAAGGCAAGAAGCAGGTCCCCAGAGCCCATTGTGAGCCTTCACACTAAAGAGTAGTTTTTCCTGATTTTATCCTTATTATTATTATTATTATTATTATTATGGTTTTATTTCTGTTTAAAGATGATATTTTTCATGAATGAAAATTAACCTTTGGACTGATTTGTGGGACAGTGTCAGGAAATAAGCTGCTTAGATATTCTTTGCTACTCTCCTTAAATCAATAAAATCATAACCGGACAAAACTATTAAATTAGGAAGACCTGAACTCCTGTACAGCACAGACCTTTCCATTTCACCCTGTTAGCCCTGCAAGGAGACTGATAGCTTGTGTTTGTCTGGGGCACCTCTTGCAGAAAGACATTTAGCTTTGATCTCAAGAAGTGAAGCAAGAGAGGACTCCACTGCCCTCGGAGAATTTCACATCCACTGTGAAAAACTGAGGCTTCATTTCCCATTCCACTTTGCTTGGCTTTAATTGCTGCTGGGAGAATAGCAAAGTGACCCATGGAGCCCCAGAAAATCCCCTTTCCTCTATTCAACTCCACGCACAAATCACCATGTGCCGTGCTGCCATGCCCAGCCCTTCTGGTTCTTATCATCCTCCCTGGAGAAGAACCGAAAAAATTGTCTTCCAAGCAAACTCTTGCTTGGGCCATTAGCACAAAACAGCATCATCAGCACAGAAAATTTCTCCGCAAGGAAGCCTGATACCAGCTTCTTCGTCTGGAGAAGCATGTCTTCTTCAGCTCTGGGTTAAACAAAGGCTGGAGTGACAGGGAACAGGATTTCAGAGATGGCATTAAATTCACCCTAATGATTGGACTAATTAACCAGCAGTGGAGCCTGCCTCCTCTGGGAGCTTTCCTCAGCCCTGTGGTTACTCATTATGGTATTTGTGATTTTCCATCCGAGATGGCCTCGGAATTAGGGGGTGGAGATACCATTTCCTAGACACAGCGTGGTTCCTGTAGGGCTTCAGAGGCGGCGGGGTGGGACCCGCGTCGCACGCTGTGACCTCCAGCCACTTGTGAGTCAGGACAGAAATCCCTCTCCTACTCAAGAGGAGAGCTTTGCCCTGCACAAAACAAGGCCAAGCTCACGAAGGCTATGAAGAGGTGGGGAGGTAAAAAAAAAAAAAAAAAAAAAAAAAAAAAAAAAAAAAGGTGTTTTTGTGGGTTGGTATTGTACAAAAACCTATGCTTTGCTCTTTTGGAACACCAGGCAGGAGGAATGCAACTGTTCTGCAAAAAATAGGGAAGCCCCACTTTCAAGGGACAGGATATGCTGCTGAGTATAGTATTTTCCCTTCAACTTAAATTGTTTTTAGTCATTTTTTGTCCTGTTACTTTGGGATAAGGGAGCCAACTCTTTTCTCCTAGGTGTTTCCTACCAGAGCTAGTAAGGAGCAAGAATAAGAGAGGTCAAAAATTAGTTATTTCAGCCAAGCGTCCTCCCACATCAGCACAAAACTACAAAAACCCTGTTTATTGCAAAGGTGTGGCACAGCAGGTCAAAACTACAAGATAACTACAGGATGAGGTTCAGTCCCATGCTTTCAAGCAAGTAATGGGCATTGAACTCCAGATAATGACTTAACTCCAGTAAAATCACTGAGAAACCTCAAGGTTTACCCAAGATCATATTGCAGCCGTGAGGGCTTGTTGCTGCAGATTAGTTCAGATGGGCATTCAGATGGGGGATTTGTTGCCAGGTTGCTTGATTATGTAAAGCAAAGACAAACTCGGTCGTTTGGCCTAAGACAATGTTTTCACTCCTCTAACTCACCGGGTGATCAGGTGTCACTGAGCAGTTATTCTTCATTTTCCTGAGGCCTCCCTGAAAGCATGCCAAAGTCTATAGAAAGACCTTGTGGGGTGCGGTAGCCTACAGACCTGGTTGTGCTATCTGCTAGGAGATCACCAGAGCACGTGCTGGAGATGTTCTCTGTGGTCTTCCATCCCCCTGGGACAGCATTTCCTTTTGTTTGGTTATCGGATTGATATGTGTTATTTCAGAAATAAATTGGAAAGATAAGGCCATCGTAAGAGCCTTAACAGAGAGAGAAAAGCAGTGGAGAGAAATGGAATGTGATTATTGTTTGCGAGAAGATTAATAAGCTATCAAACAGAAATGCTGTCAGATTTCTCAACCTTATGTAACATTTTTTGTGGTCACTGCTTTCTGGGACATCACAAAAGAGCTTTTGTCCTTGCCACCTGAAGGGCTTTTAGCTGCCTCCTTGAGCGTTTCTCAAGTAAGGACTGTAATGGCAGGTCCAAATTTGCTTGACAAATTCTTCTTTCTTGTGCTTCATTTTTTTTCTACTTGTTTTCCTTTAATAATATTGAATAAACCCAATGCATGATAACATTCATCCAGCACAAGACAGGGAGCAGGCACAGACAGCACACAGTCACAGGGCTGAGGCTGGAAGTTCAGCTCCAGCCCTGTCCCTGATTCACTCCAGCGTGGGACAAGTTTGGTGGGACGAGATGCGTGTGATACTTGCCAAATTTCCACAAAATTTCTGGTTTTGCCTCCAATAGCTACCCTGTGACACCCTCTAAGATGAGAGCCTTCACCTTTCCAGTGCCTTCTCCAGTACGAACATTTCAAACAGCCCCAGTGAATTCAGGGGCAGAATTAGCACAGAGCTACTCACAGCACTTGCTGACTGTTGTCTCCTTGTAAATTATTTTGTCTTCCCTAAAATAAATATATGGGGAAAAGGGAAGCTCTTAAGACGTACAAGTTAGATAATGTTATTCATTCAAAAAGCAACACTGCTGAAAATGCTCATTTTGGATGATGCTGCAAGGACTTTGCAGTTAATAACTGAAGCTATTTCTCTCATTTCTTTTTTCTTGGAGACAAATCTCTTGGCCCCCGAGAATGCAAAGACTTTTTGGCTGAATTCAGGTAGAAAAACACCCCGCATTTTGTGTTGTAACCTTGATTCACAATCAAGTAACAATGCTAGGGCATCCTGAATTTGCACACTGCCGCAGACGGCAGCTCATCCTTCAATTTGTGAACCTTTGCAGGTGACACCAGGGGAGGGTTACACCCTCTTGTGTAACAGACATCTGCAAATGTTGTCAGGAACGTTTTCGTTGCGACTTCCTCCCTTTGATTTTTTTTTTTTTTTTTTCCCATTGTATGCAGCATTGGGATTATATGCTTAAATCTAATCAAGGAATTAAGAGAACAGTTATCCTAATTGAAAGTTGATGACAAATCTACATACAGCCTCGTGTGACCTCTTCTCCCACTGCCAGCGGAGGCTGGCATGGGGAGATGTCCTCTCTGACGCATTCAGTCAGCAGCCTCGCTGTGTGAGCAAACGTCTATTCCGGTTAGCATAACAAAAGCAAATTCATTTTACTCTTGGGAGAAGGTACGAGTTTACAAGAAGAGCTGAAAGGCGGGTGTCTTCACTCACGGGCTGGACCAGGCTGCTAAGTGGGACAAATGTTGACGGAATATAGTCGTACTAAAAGGTGGTGAAAGGAGGAGTTCAGGAGTCGCAGATGTTTCTGCTGCTGACTGTTTCTCCAAACCACATGGAGAGATGGTTTCTGTACTCTGAAGTCAGGGCACGTGTCTCCTGTGCTCCTTGCCAGTTGTTAGCCTTGTAGCTGTTGTTTTCCTCAGCTGTTTTCTTCAAGTGTGGGTGCTCAGCTGCCTAAGCTTATCTACCTACCACCAGCAGCGCAAATTCACCTGCACAGTCCTGGTCTTTCAGCAAAGTGTCGGCTTGGCCTCTTGATAACATAGGTGAAATTAAGTCTCAGCACTGACCTGGTTGTCTTATCGAGGGCCATGAGTTGATCCCATGCCAGGGGAACATGTTGAGCTGCTCTTCTGGACTTTCTGTTCTGCTTCCCAGTTGCTATTTCTCATCTTTCACCCCGCTGGGCTCATGCTGGTGGAGCAACAGATGCCCCATGTACCTGCTGGTGCAGTCCAGCTCCAGCCAACCAAGATTTCAGGCTCTCACTGGGCACCAGCAGGAGGGAAAAGCTATCAGAGCTGTTTCAATATGCTTCACTGTCCATTCTCTGTTATTGTTGTATGCCTCCCTGATTTCGGTTTACATTTCCACACTGCATAGTAAACCTCCCCGTGAAATAACTCCCAGCAGGGTGAAGATGTGGATGGATGCCAGCACTGTGACTCTGCAGGATCCCTACAGCTGGAGATTTTCTGTGCATTTTATGCGGTTCGCAGAGAATGCACTCTACAAATCTGAAAATATTCTCTAGGAAAATGCCTCTGTTGACATGAAATATTTCAGCTGGTGCAGCGTATTCAGCACATCCCATTTCTGGTGGTCCCAAGCCAGCCCACTTGTGTACCTCATGCTCCTCTCCCACCTCCAACCTTGAGCCCACGTTGCCACCACGTGAGCCAGGAAGGTATGTATATGTCGTGCAGGGTGTCCTGAGGGGCACACAGCCACAAAATGTCCTGGAAGGCACAAACTACCTGTGGGCTGGGCAGCAGGTGAATGTGTCAAGGACATGGTGCAGCCATGGAGCAGGACATCAATATCAAACCATGCCACGACAGGACTGCTTCCTCTAAAGCAATGATCTCTGAGCTTTGACCCCATCTGAAATCCCTCCATAAACCCTGGCTCAAAACCCAAACTTGCCTAAAATATCATGCACAGTCCCAGCATTCCCACTCAAGTCTTGCTCCAGGCAGCCAAGACATCCTGCTTGCTGCAGAAGCACAATTCAATAGCTGTAGGACTGCAATACAGCATGTAACTTCCAGAGAGGTTGTAGCTTGCAACTCAGTCTTTAAAAACATATTTTACAGCTCAACATCCTTGATTTCCAGGAACTCATGAATAGGGAAGATATATTGTTCTTGGTAACTAAATAATATCATTAAAACCATTATGAATCCTGCAAAAATTATTCCTGTCTACCTAATTTAATCATGTAACAATGACTATTATTAACTTGTCTTCTGCTGCTGCCATTTGAGATTATGGCCTTGGATGCATGGGTAGCTATTATATGATTCAGTTATTGTAAATGTGCATTGCTCTTAAGTGCTCGAGTGCTTATCCTTCAGTTATCTACCTGAATTTACTCATTCCAGGGCTGGATGGTGAAACTGAAGATGAAAATGAGGAGCTCAGGGAACAGCAGAAAGATAAACGCCTGTCCTCGTCATATGGGTTAGTGTCCCATGGCTGACTTCTCATGTCCAATGATTCAAGGGATCGAGCAGAAACTTTTCCTATAACTCACAATGATTTTGCTCTGTACGGGTTCTCTATAAAAGGTTTGAGCTCCTCAGCGTCTTGTTCACTTCCATTGGGCTGTAAGGAATGTTACGTGTTTGAAGCTATAAATTTATTTATACATATATATATATAAGTTTATATAATATAAGCCCACTTGGGCTCTATATCCTCCAGGCTTTATCCTCCAGATCTTCAACTGAAAGGGGGAGAAAATGAACCCCTGTCTGCTCCCATCCTCAGATCTTGGTTTTATGCTCCCAGCCTTCACTACAAACATGTGGCGTATTGCACAGAGGTCATTCCCTACCAGTGTGACTGTCTGACCTCCCCCTCCACACACTGCTAATGTAATAGGCCTCATTTCCTTAGGAAAATCACTTTTAGGAAAATAATAACAATTAAAAAATAATAATAATAATCCTCTACTTGTTTCTCTCCTTCCTTGGTAATAAAGAAAGTATGTATTGTTTCCCTGATCATGTATTTGAAATGAACTGGCCAAATCCATTAAAAATAAAAATAAAAATGAAAAAGAATAATGAACATAAACTCTGCCTTACTTTTGGATTAAATCTCTGTGAGGACAGTGCCAGCCTCAGCAGAACACACTGCATGAAGGCGAAGTCCCTGCAGAGAGCTGTGTCATTATAGTGACCACTGAAGGTGCCAAACACGTCTCCACCTAACTCATTTCTGGGCTGCCAGGGTATTTCTCCTCTGTGTTACAGAAGCAAATAACAGTATTTCCCACAGGCAGTGGGAAACATTGCTGTTTTTGCCCTCAAAAATGGAAAACAGGAAACGTTATTAGACCGCTTTTCTAATGGGATGGGATACACAGGAGCATCCTGTGCGTGCGTTACTCCTTCCCCCTCCTCCTTGGTGTAACTTTTTACACCCTTGGCCAATTCCAACCTGATAGAGCCACAAAACTATTAATTCCCTACTCTTCTGATGGAAACAGAGAGCTGAGCAGAGGTGAGGGACTTCTCCCTCTCCCATCCATCCTTACTCCCACAGCAATTCTCATGTCTAGGTAGAGAGGACCCCCTGCAAAAACAGGAAAACAGACATCTCTGTTTATTTATTTATTTTCATTCCGTTTTGTCCAATAAGGTTGGATTAAGGATGCCAGATGCTGCTCATTCAGGTACTCATCTGGCGAGATGTGTGACTGTGCCATCCCACCTTCTTGAGACACCACATTGAGGAGGCTCTCAAAAGAAGGATGCTCCCTCCTTGGTGTTAATAACCTCTCAGGGAAATATTGATGTCTCACCAGGAATGGAAAGGCAGATCCCAATCAGTGCTTGTAAACAAGGCCAGCCAGAGGAAATCCCTCTTGGTGGGTGAGCTGATCTCTGATCCGAGTCCAATCACACTGCTGTGAAACGCTGGCACCAGTTTTGATGTATAGTACAACCTAGCTGTCAGGGCAGCATGTCTGAGAGCTGAGGTAATTTCCATGCTGGGTGGAAAATATTTTCACAGCGGAATGCTTGCATTTCATTAATTAGGAGTTATTTCGCAAAGCAAATGGGTTGGAGGATATTCCCTCTTCATTCCCAGGTAGCTGGGTAGGGACCTGGTCAGGGCATGGTGCCTGTCAAGGCAGAGGTGCAACATGCCCCGAAAAGGAGTCACCTGCAGAAAACGGGCTCAGACTGACCTCCTCTCACCTCCCAGGCTCATTGCAGCAGCTGTATGAAGGGGCAATAAAATCATCCCCTCATTTCATAGCCACTTGCTAGTCTGGATGCACTTCTGTGTAATTACACAGTTTGCTCTACAAAAAAGTCACGTCATCTTTAGAGCAAAACATGAATGATGGGCTTTGAGTAAGGCCACAAACTTCACAGCAAGCATGGAGGAACTAAAAGAAATAGAAAATTACTTCCCATCTAGTGAAAGACCCCAGTGGGAGGAGGAATCCCTGAGAGCTGCAATTGAGCAGATCAAAACGAAAACACAGAATAAAATACAGTTATGGCAAAGCCCGTAACTTTCCAACTTTAAGATTTTTTTTTCCAGCTTTAAGGATGTTTTTCACTTATTTTTCCAGACCCAATGTAAGGAACAGGTGATGAACATTTGCAACTGGTAACAGGAGTGCTGTGTGACACAGCCTTAAGTCATATAGCACGACAGAACAAGATCAAGTGTCATTTATTGTTAGTAGGTGTTTGGATATATATTTTTTTCTTGCCTCAGAAATTGGGATTAAAGCCTCAAATCTACCTGAGATATGGAGTCTGTAATAACACTAACCAGCCAGCAATTTTTTCCCCCAGATGGCTTCTTGCCAGTTTCTACCTTAGTTACCAGGAGCCCAGTAATGTGACAAAGTATAAAGCAAAGTGCTCTGACACCAGGACAAGCAATTACTTTGAAGAAGTGCAGGATTGTGTCAGAAACCCTGGTTGCCTCCCACAAAAACACACGTTAGGGATAACAATGAAAAAGCAGGGGAGTGAATAAAAACCAAACCAAGATATTTTGGTTTGACCTTAAGTTCCAAACTCTCCCTATTAGACAGTCCCTAGAACAACTCACAGAGACAAATTCCATATTTATTTATTTATTTATTTATTTTGAGACTTTTTTCCTTGTTTGTTCCTCACCCTGATTTCTCTAAGTCTCACCAACCCCTGGGAGTTGCTATGGAAAGGACTTTTTGGGAAAAAACCCTTTCCTGCTGGCGAGGCAGCCCCTCTCTGCAGGTGAATGAGGTTCCCATCAAGCTGCCCAGCATCACCTGTGCAACCCATCCCCCATCCCCATCCCCAGCTGTGTTTTCAAACCCAGGAAAATTCCAGGAAACATCAACTAAACCTTCACTACAGCCCCTACCATCATCAGACCACCAATTTGTGCATCTCCAGCTACACCTCCTTGACCAGTTTTGGAGGAGAAATATCACCTAGTAGGCTGGGCAAACAGTTCTTGGTTTGCCAGCTGGATCAAGCTAGGCTGTTGGACCCCTGGGTTTTGTCCCAGGGAGCTGAGTGCCCCCAAGTGTAAATGAGCCTATAGGAAACATCTGGGAGCAAAGGCTAGCATGGGCGGGGAGGTCATCTTCCTCCCCACCCTCATTAAAGGACCTGGTCATTAAAGGACCTGGTCTCCCCTATGTGTGCCCTCTTTTGGTCCTGGTGGTGGAGAGGGGCTGTTCTTCCAGGGCTTGTGGTGGGGGTGATGAATGGAGCTAACCCCTGTGAGAGCCACCAGGAAGGGAGGAGAGGGAGAGAGCTATGCCCTCTATCCCCTGCATTCTGGGAAGAAGAAAGATGAGCCAAAGAAGATTGAGAATAATGGGAATGGAACTTCTGTCCAGGAAGGTAAGCTGTGCTTTTTTCTGTTTGTGTTTTTAGTTATTGATGCTTGAAGTGAAGTTAATTAATTTAGGAAAAGCAAAGGGTGGTAGGGCTCTGCATGGGCAGGTAAAGTGAATGAAACAGAAAGCCCAGACCTTCAGTAGCTAAGAGCTTTATGGTTTATGAAGGCCTTTGGTTTAGGGTCTATATCTATCTTCTATGGCTTCAGATGTCTATTATTTCTTTTTTAAAATTTTAATCTGTTCTCGAGGACTTCTATTTCCTTTTGTAATGAAAAATGATGCTTGGTGGTAATGACTGTAGAGGAGACCTCCCTGTAAAGGGAGGAGGGTGGATGAACAATACTGTGGGGCTATGAGAAATGTTGGAAGGGACAAAGGTGAGAAATAAACCTTCCTTCTCTTGAATACAAAGGCTTTTTTTATGGTGGGTGCTGCTTGAAAACTCTTCTACTACCTAGTTGTCTGCTGGTTTATTATTTAAAAAAAATCAACAACTTTCATGCATGCCATAATTTTCCTCTTAGCTCTTAGAAGACATTCTCAGAGAGACTGAACCGCAGGCTGGGTAGTGGGAAGCCAAAGTGATGAAAGGAAGCATCTCTTTTCTCTTAAGCAGTGGCATCTTTAGGAGAAGCAG
This sequence comes from Nettapus auritus, assembly GCA_011076525.1. Lineage (NCBI taxonomy): Eukaryota > Metazoa > Chordata > Aves > Anseriformes > Anatidae > Nettapus > Nettapus auritus. The sequence goes on along the minus strand of CM021768.1, from coordinate 94,628,048 downwards.
CAGCTACTGCCAACAGCTGCTAGGAATAAATTTTTTTCCTGTTGCTCACAGGAAGAGCTAAGAAAGCTCTTGGTTCCTCCTGTGGTAGTGTAAGCTTGTGGACAGTGTAATGTATGAGCAATGTAAGCTAATGCAGTGAGATCTTCCTCCCCAGGAGAAGTTGTGTATGGGCAGGAGATCAGGCAGTGATGGTGCCTAGGCACCTTTACTGGGCTCCTAATGAGAGCTTGTGATGGAAGAGGATGAAATAAATTGTGTGTGGAAGGAGTTGTGAGCCCCTTAATAGTTTTTCCTTCATCCAGTTGTGAGAGCAGCCTTTGTGTGTTACTTCTGGCTTAGATTGCTGCAGGTGGAGCAATAGGAAGACTTCTCCAGTTGTCCCAGAAATGGTTTACCCTCCTGTATTTGCTGTCTCTTCAGGACAGACCTTGGTAGATTGGGTTGCTCCTAAAGGGAAGGAATGAGGGTAGCAAGTGGGAATTTCTGTGTAAGAGACATGAAGGGGATTGAATGGTCCTTTTTTCAACCAAGGCATTAAGTGTGAAATACAGGTAGCAGAGATGAGCTCAGTGGAAGATGTTCCTGGGCATGAAACTAGATGTCTTGGAAAATCCCCTCCAGTTACTGAGGCTGTGAGGAAATGGGAACAGCCTTTTGGGTGGCAGATTTCTCTTCTGATGTGTCCTGCTGGTATGATATTGTGCTATGTGGAATAAGAGGCATGGTAACATCTTCCCTTTATCCTCCCACCAAGGGGTGAGGTGCTTCTGTATTGGTGGAAGGGCTTTGCTCTGTGTTTAACTCTTGAGTTTTGTTGGGAGAGAAGGTGACTCAGCTGTGGTGTGTGCTCCTGCATAAAAGGATGCTTTGGGACTGGTAGGCTGCTATTTAGGAGAGCCTTGGTGTGGTTATCGGCAGGAGGTAGCTCAGTTGTCTGCTGTGTGTCACCGTTGCTCTGGGGATCAGATATATTCTGCAAACTAGCCATCCCTTACCTGTTTCTGCTGCTCAGGACCCAAATCAAGTGAATCAAGGACACCTGCTGTGAAAAGTGACACTAAATCTGTCCCTGGGTCCCCTGATCCTGCTGGAGAGAGGCTCCAGAACTGCTATCAGTCCTCTGTAAATCTCTCTGCATGGCCCTAGGAGGAAGAAATGGAAAGGAACTTCCCTACAGTTTAATCTTCAAAGCAATAACCTAATTTGCTGAGCAGCTGTGAGATATGGAACTGACCCAGAATATTAAATTGCCTCCCAGTGAATGGGAGCTACGGTTCAAAAGCCAGTGGCCCCTGCCATCCCCAGGGAAGGAAGCTCCCTCCTGATAAATGCCTCCTGTGATGATCTGTGGGGACAGCAGCTGGCAAGTGGTGGGTGGCAATTGCAGGGGAGCCCACATGAGAACTTGGGGAGCAGAGAAGAGATTTTCACTTTCATCAGCCAGTTGGTTGTTACAGAAGAGCCCCCCTTGGGGAAGGAATCTTCTCATTAAGTGTGCCCAGCTGGGCTCCTCTTCCTGCAGAGGCAGGAAGGGTGTTAAAAAGTGGTTTTGTTCTTTTTTTTTTTTTTTCCCCAAGTGGTGTTTCTTATGAAAAAGGGGAATTGAAACTCAGACCTTAAAATAATCCTTGCCTTCTCAATGGGATAAAACCTGTGCATCATCTGAGTGTTCCAGTCCTGTTTTCTAGTTGCCCTCTGTCCCCTGTTCAACCCCCCCCCCCCCAAAAAAATGCACTCCAAATCCTCTGTTATTTTACCCACTGACCAATCTTAAAGCTCTATTTGGCAGGAGTAGATGTCTCAAAGGCATTCATATTCCATCTTATCCAGTGATGACTTAGTAGAAATAATAATTACAGAAGTGTTTGGAATAGGGAAAATCTTTAATCCCCGAGACTGAGGTTTTCTGCAGAACTTGTCAGTGAAGAGGGGAAATTGGAGCTGGCTTATTAATTTCTTTCTGGATCGCAAACCCAGGAAAGGATTCCCCTGGCAGAACTGGGGGGTGGGTGCTGTGAACCCTCTAATCTGAACTGCCCTGCAGTCAGGCCTTCAACACTTCATCCCAGCACTGAATCCAAAATACTGCTCCCTAGTTAGTGCCTTAGAGGATTCAGCAGCTGCAGTCACCTGCCAAAAGCTTCTCCTTCGTGCACACCCATGCATGTATGACTTGGCTAAAGCCTTGCCCAGAGAGAGCTGGAGCAGGCTGCTTTGCCAAGCCCTTCTGCAGTCCCATAACTTGCTGGTATTGATGTGGAACTGACTGCTTGGGTTTTGCTCTCCCAGCAGAGAAACAGGGTCAAAAATAGGTGAAGTAGTGCATAACAATTATCCCAGCTGTGTGTTCATGGCAGGAACACAGGTAAGGGACATGCTCATGTCCTCAGCTGTAAAATATATGACTGTAGGAGCCCACGAGGGAAAATATCTGACTATAAGAGTCTACAAGGGGACAGGATGGGGAGATCAGATCAACTTCAGCAAGCCTAGTGGGCAGGGGACAGAACTCTCTTGCAGGAGACAGGCAAGACTCTCATAATATGGAAACTGTGCCTAGGACAACTCATGTCCTTGTATCTCCTTTTGGCCAAGCTGACCTGATGTCTGCTTGACATCTGCAACTACCCCTTGAGCTGATGTGTGGTAGTTTGATATCAGCTTGGAGAGAACTGGGAGAGGATGGGAGGAACCTGCTTATTGTCTGGGACCTCAGTGGCCTCTCTGGGTAAAGGGGAAGGATGTTGTTCTCATGAGAGCCCAAACAGTTGGTTCTTGAGGAAAAACAAGCCATGTGCTACTTCTCAATGCTAACAGGAATTCAATTACCCCACTGCTTTCTTTTCTTTTTTTTTTTAAGTGGAGTATTCTCCAGGAGGGAGGTATTGCATTTTGGAAGGAAGGTTTCTGTGTTGTAGGCTGCTGCTTCTGGCACCTGCTGAGCTCTGCCAACCTACTGAGTAGCTAGAAGGACTCAGCATCATGGTTGAGCAGCTCCAGTGTGTGGGTTCCTTCTCAGCGAGGAAGAAATATGGGTGTGGGAGCCTCCAGCCACACGCCTGGTGTGTAGACAAGATGATGTAGTGCTGTTGGGAATTGAGTCTGCTGTGTAAATACTATGGCAGAGCAGCTTGAAAGGTCTGCTGTAGCTTGGAGAGAGCCCTCTGCACATCTCCCCCTAAGCCCTGGCAAGGGGCTGAATCATTCTCATGTCTGGGGCTTTCTGATCTTTGTGTGGCTCTCTAAAAAGTTATGTGTAGTTGGAACAAATGGATGTATGTTCCCAGAACAAAAAAATGACATCAGCTGTTCCCATAAATGGAATTAAGGCCAAAGCCTCCAGATGTCACGCATTGTTTTTATCTCTCTTTGACTATAGGAGTGCTTCCTTAACAATTTGCAGCTAATGAATAGCACCAAGAGCAGAAATCTGCACTGGGTTATAGAGAAATGAATGTGTTTTTAAAAACGTAATGCATGTTGACATGGGTGTGTTAAGGCTTGTGGCTGTATCCATCTAGGCAAGGGGTATATTAATAACACATGGTGGCTACAAGTGGTGCCTGTAAGACCAATCTAATACAGCCTATAGGTATTCAGGCTTAAACATCCCTTCTCAGCATGGGCAGCATATGGTGACCCTCCTCCTCTGTGCAGTACTCGTGCTGCCTTGTTCCTGCAGTGGCAATGTGATGTGTGCCTGAGCCCCTTAGCTCAAGGGCTGCTCAGGACCCACTGCTCCTGCTGTGAGAACATCTTGATTGCTGACTTCCTTGTGCTAATCGAATCAGGCTTGTTGCTTAATTTAATTGAAACAAAGAGGGGATCTGATATGTGGCATCTGTCAGCAACCTCAGAAGGAGGTAGGGATGCGATTCGTGTGGTAGGCAAGAGCATCTGAAGAATTTCCTAGAATCCCATATTTCATGGGAAATGCCTTCAATTAGATTTGGATATTTCCACACTTCCTTGCCAGACTGGGAGCGGGTAGCTCAGCTCGATGCCAGTAAGGAATATCTTTTTCGAGTTAAGCAAAGCTACCTGGCCAGGCCTTCTGTACTCACAGTTGGTTTCATGGTATCTTCTTTAAAACACAACACATTTATAACTGGTAATGAAAAAAGTCCCTGTAGCCTGTAGCAGAAGGCTGCTGCATCCATATAAAGAGGATATTTGAATAGGAGAGGATGAGGGGTGATTTTTCCCCATCCAGAGTGTTGGCCAAAATGAGAAGCAGTGAAATAAGGAGGCTGAAGGCTGTGGAACCTCAGTATCCCAGTTGATGTCCTACTGGATCCAACCTCTGCCAGCTGAGTGTGGAGCTGAGTCTTGCATTGAACTGTTGGCAACCAGCTGGGATTGCTTTCCTGGTTTTGCTGGCTTTGCCTTCCCTCAGTCTTTCAAAAGCCCTGAATTAATTATCTATGTCACAGCAAGAGAAATACTGCTTCTGTGTCTAAGTAACCTCCTGTTCTCGGATGGATGGATGAGAGACTTGAGAGCTGAGCAACCTGCAGCTCTAGCAGCAGGGGTAAATGTGTTAGTGGCTGCGGCGTGCCTGTCCCACGGGCTTGAACTCATGTGAGCTGTGATGTGTGTTGGCTTCCCTGAGTCATTAAATACCAGCTGAAATTGAACTTGCATGAACCTGCTTTGAACTAAGAAGCTGGTGCAATGACACATGCCAGCATTTAACCGGATGTGGGATTCTTCATCAAGTTGGTTCAAGTGTCGCTTTCCTCATGTGCTTTGTGGCTCCTGGTGTGGGGCTGGAGGATGCTGGTGGCTGTCTGAGGATGGCAGGGCAGATAGATTCCTGCAACAAGAGCTGCTCTCAGCTGCCTGGCACACAGCCCCATGTGTTGGAGCATTGTGGCAGCACAGCTCAGAATGGTGCAAGGCTGGTGTGATCGGGTCTCAGGAGGGTGTGAAGGAGCCAGCAGGGCTGTGTGGAGCTGCCTTGCTGCTTCTTGGTCCACCTGCACCAGCAGGTTTTTATTTTCCATGTGTTTTGTAATGTCTGTGCTGTCTTCTATGTGTTTTGTACTGTCTGCATACCCCTCCAATACCATGGTGATGGCACAGGCTTTTCCACACTGATTAAAGCTATCAAAGGGAAAGCTTCAAATTTGCACTCTAGTGGCTGAGTATTAAGAAGCCCTTACTGGCAGCAGCTCTGTCATTTTTTTTTTTTTATTCTTCCAGGAGGGTATTGCAGCCTGAAAGCTGAGGCTGCCCAATGTTTGAGATCGCTTGCATGCTAGAACAATGCATGAACTCACTGTTGTTTGTACTGAGATCCAGGCTGAGTTGTTGGAGCTCCTGTTTCTCCTCTTCCCCGTGTAAATGTTTTATGAAGTGAGCACAGAGTCAATAAATGCTTCCTGTTTAATGTCTGCCCTGGTGCCTTGTGAAAGATGTTTTACAAAAACATCAGATCTCTCACCCAGCACATGGCTTATCTCTGGTTCCCTGCTAAGCATGATATCAAAACTCATCTCATAAGAAAATATATTCCCAGCTCCAAGAGAAAATAAACTCATGTCTTCCTCTTAATGATGCTGCACAGATTATACAGCAGCACAGCATATTGAAATTGTTTTGAAATTGGATTTTGCAGCCAGCTGTGCATCAAATCCTGCTGGGAAGACTCATGAGGAAAGATGGTCTGCACCTAGTGGGGAGAGCAAGCACCCAGCTTGTTTCTTTTCTTGCTGCTTTTCAGCATGACAAATGAAATTTGAATAATTGCTATGTAAACTGAGAGCAGTTGTTGAATCTGAGAGGGCTGAAAAAATGTGCTTTACAGCTTTGTTTGCTCTGCTGCTGTTGATTCACTTTAATCGAGGCTGAAATTTTAATACTGTGGGATACAGCAAGCATCTCTATTACAAAATTAAAAGGTACGTAGAATTCAGTTTTCCACGGCTTTATGAAGTTGCAGTTAAAGTGAAATTGGGGAGAGGCTTGTGGTTTGTATTAGCAAGAGCTTTGTATTTCTAGCTCCTGTTTTCTGTTGGCCAAGGCAGTCTGTAGGCCAAAAGTGGGTGCAAAGACTGGTGGAATGAGGCCCTTAACCTTGTCTCTGCTCTTCCTTATGTGTAGTTGGCAAGTGTCTAGCAGGCAGTGGGCTTTGGGTTTGCTCTGCTTGCTCCTCTTGGCTTCCTAGCTAGCTGGGAGAATATATCTCTTGTTTCCAGACCTCAGCAATGCTTTTCTCTCATTAGCTGAGGGTAATGGACCCTGCTAGATGTTATACCTACTCTTCCTCTGCTCCATCATCTGACGTGCCACCTAAAGGCTGCAGCTAATGCACAACTTATGAAGCAGGGAAGATGACATAGTGAAGAAAAACTGATTTTTTTCTTTAATGGTTGTGGAACAGTGCGTGTTTGCATTTTATCTTAAGATGGTGATAATCTCCAAGCTTTCTGGCCCTCTGGAAGAAGTTTCCTGCCAATGGCAGTGCAGAAGCTGTCTTGCTGGGGGCTACCTCCTCCACCTTTGAGGTGGACAGGCCAATGTATCTGTACAAGTCCAGTGCAAGGACTGCTGTTGATAGGGTCAAAGGAAGAATCAGTAAGCTTCTAGAGACCTTCTGCCTTTCTAAAAAGAAGCTCAGCCACCGCTGTGGATGGCAAGATCTGTTGTGTGCTCTGAGGAGGAAGTGCTAAACCTGGAATCTAACTAGAAAAAAATGGGGAAGTTACTTTTTATCAGATTGCCTGCTCATCCCCTCAGTTCTGGGAGCCCCAGTGTAGGTGGCATGCTGAGCTGTGTGTTTGCTGAATGTCTAAAGCAAAAGCCCCTCGCTGAACTAAATGGTGTCCAATGGAAATGAGCTGGGATGGGGACTTGAGTTTTACAGCTGATTCTAGCCCAAATATTACTGACAAATTTAGTGATTTCAAAAATCTGATTTATTTTTCCCAAGTCTTTCTACATCTCAAGATGTTCAGTTGTTATTTCCAAGCTTATGCTCATATTCTAGCATGGGCTGTTGAAGCATTTTTTGCTTGAAAATCTTTGCTAGGCCAAATCCTGGACTTCCAATGCTTTTTTTTCCAATGCTGAATGCCCTTTAAATGCATTTTAAAGAAGGGGATGATCTGTGAATTAACTAAGCAGCTCAGCACTTGGAGAAGGAGCTGTCAGGGTATGGTGGTGTATGCATGACTGCCTGCTAGCTTATGCAGGTCTGAACTGGAATGGGGCTGGGCTCTCGGTTCAGAGGATATCTGCTTGATAGCCTCTCAGATCGGTTGGAGACAGCAATGGAGGGCACCCGAAGGCTGGAGATAGGAGGTGCTGACAGCATCCCATCCCTTGCCAGGATAGCTCTGTGCAGCCACGGCGGGTCTGAGAAGATAGAATCTGATCCCCATTTGGATGTGGTGAGGTCACGCTGAGATGAGAATAGGCATCTGTTGACAGCAGAGACGCTGTTTCACAACTCCTGTCTCATCAGCTCCCCATCTGAAGGCTGGGTGATCGCACCAGGACGTGTGATGGCTGGAGCCTGGAGAGGTCTTGCTCTTTACTGCTGTCTCTGTGCAGATGCAATCTACTGTTGTTTCTTGAAATGGCTCTGATGGTAGGGAAATGGCTTGGTCCCTTTCCCACCTGCAGGAGGGACCAAGTTGATGTGTTTAATACTTCATCCACCTGGAGCCAGTCTCCCTTGATGCCTCTTGGTGATAAGATCTGACAACTAGGCTCCAGAAACCCTACAGCATGCCCTAGCTAGCTGCTCTTGCTGGCATCGGGTTAGCAAACTGCAGTGCTCCAAACTAATGCCCAAGAGACCAGTCAAGCATGGCTCCAGGACAGAAAACAAGCCACAGTCTAGCCTTGGTTAACACTTTTCTGTTTCATGTCTGTGTTTACAGCAGCCCTCAATTGGGTGGCTGCTTGTGATCTTTGATCTCAAGTTGTGACACTCCCAGTGTGACCATGCACATTTTCAGAGGGTAGTTCATCTCTTGTTTCAGAGGGCTGCTGAAATCTCAACTGACTTCTTATTTTTGGCTGGGGTGGGGGGAGTTATCTTGTCACTGCTATTGACTTTGGTGGCTATGGCATCTCCTGCTGGTAGGGACTTGGTAAAAACACATCATAAAAAAGCAGCTCAAAGGAAAAATACTAACTTGTGGGTAGCTCTTTCAATGAAGGACCTGTTTCACTTGAGTTTTGGAACTCTTATAAATTTATCTCACTTGTTCTCAGCCTCACCTCAAGGCTTTTAACTCTTGGTGCAAAAACATGGTCATAGTGGCAGCAAGAAAGTAAATAGTTCTTATTAATAAGCCCACTATGGCAAAGAAAGCTGCTCAAATGCTTCCTGAGCCCTTTTTTGGGGGGAGCTACTGCGGTGCAGCCATTCTGTTTGTATGGTCTTCCTCAACTTGAGGTGCTCAAGTGAGCAGATGCTCCTGGTCCTGATTCATGTTTCCTTGCTGAGCAGTGCTCATCTCTCCCCAGAATTTTTTAGTCTAAGCAGAAACAGTATCTTGGATTATGGAAGGTGACAAGATGAAGTGAATGCACTTCCCTGCTGTCAGTATTGCTTCTTGGAGACTTGCATCTTGTCGTGCAGCTTGTGAGGGGAGGATTTGTGGCCTGGAGTGCAAGAAAAAAATAAAGCAAAGAACCCACAAAAAAATAAAAAAGCCAAGAACCCACAACTTTGTTCTCTGTAAATGGACTGGCTCTTCTTCCTCATGTTCTCTTGGAGGATTATGCTTTGTGTCTCTGATCACTATCTCCTGGCAGGCGAGTCAGGGTTTGCTTTGATTTGGCTGCATTTAGAAATTGTAATTCTGCAAGGAACGCTTGTGATCTGCAGCTGTCAGGAGTGCTTTTGCTCCGAGTGCTCAGAGTGCAGAAGCTGGCATGGGAAGGCACGCACAGGCTGCTGTGGCTGTTTGTAGCCCTCTTAAAAGAGGCTGGGAGGAAGGAATGAGACCAAACAGTGTTTGACAGGGTTTGGATAGAAATGATATTCCTTTTCAGACAAATGTCATAGCTGGCTTTGTGAGACTAGCTATTGCTATGTGACTGGGGACGGATGTTAAAGTTGGGGGACAATAAAGGTGAAGCCTCTGAACTGCTGAGGCCAGCTCATGCTGACCCAGCCTGACAAAGCCAACATGATACAGTGCTGTGGGTCTCTTTTGGGCGTGCTGACCTCCAGAAACAGACCACTGGAGCCATGGGTTAGACAGGAGTGAATGAGAAGTGGCCCTGCTGAGGTCTGAATCCTCTGGATTGTGTTATGTATCTCCACAGCCAAGAGTGTCCAGAGGACAGCCAGAGTGCACAACAACGTGATGTTGGTGCTCTGTAGAGCTGTGCCGAAAGCTGGCAGGAGGCTTTGCACCCAAGCAGACCTCTGCTTTAGCAATGTTTCCCCTGATGACCTTTGGTGATGAGGCTCAGCTCAGGTGCTCGAATGGCTTTAGATGGAGCAAGCATGCACATAAATTTCCATTCCAGTCTCTCCTCAAGGGTTACCCAACCAGGCCAGCTTTCTTGCAGTGCCAATGCTAAGGGAGCAAGTATGTGAGATCTTTGTCTTGGCCATCTTGAAACTGAAAGACAAAACTCAATGGCATCCCTGTAGCCCTGTTCTGCATAGAAGTACCTGCCTTGAGGTCAGTCTAGGTAAACTTTCAGGTCTGTTTTTAAGCTTCCCTCAGGAAAAGGAACAGTTTGGTCTCATTCTGTGGCATGACTCACAGGTGCTTTCAGCAGCAAGCATGACAGAAATAGGTAATGCTTCTTTCAATGTCATTATTCTTGATTTGTTTGGGATTGAGAAGTCTGGAGTGGAATTGTACTCTACCTGTGTGGCTGCTGTCCTGGAGAGAAAGTGCTTTTAATTTCTTCAGTTGCTTGAGCACAAAACTAGAAGTCTTGGATTGGTTTAAAAAAAAAAAAAAAAGACTGGAACTTCTTCATTCCACCCCCTCACTTCAAGCCCAGCAACCTGTAGAGCTCGTGCAGGTTTGTAACAGCTCTGTCCAGCCAAGCTTTGAGTACTTCCAAGGATGGAAGACTATCCCACCTCTGAAACTCTGATCTGGTGCTTAAGGACTGTTTCTAGGAAGTAAAATACTCAACACTGAGTCAGAATTTCTAATTCTACAGTTAATGTTTGTTGTCCATCATCCTTTTGTTGCATACCTGTGAAGTCTGCCATCAGTATCACCAGGTCAGGATGGATGTCTTGTCCAAGAGGTGATGGTTGAGATGTTGAGTAGCAAATCTGAATTTGGTTCTTGCTCTTGACCACAGAGGACAGAGCTGCTTCTTTTAAGATGAGGGTTAAAAGCCTTCTGGAACTGCAAGGGCAGTGTAGCTTTATAGGTTGGTTACCTGTTGAAGTGTTCCTACTTGGTATTTTTATTTTGAGTATTGTGACCTAAAGAGCTTAAATCTTGCTATGTATGAACAAAGGAAATATAGTGACAGCAATCTGCCTTGACCCAGAGGTAAGCACCTTGGGCTCTTTGTTGTCCAAGAGACAATGCCTCTATTGTATTTTGGTCCATATGTCCATGTTAAATGGAGATGTTCACCGAGAGCTCTCATCCATGATGAGCAAACCCACAATTTTAGCTGTTTCCCTGGATCGCGCAGGATGAAGAAAGTAGCTGAGGGCATCCTCTTAGGTTTCAAGAATAGCCAATAACTTCACATCTCTGGCATCAGTATGTTTTTTTCAATAGCTTCAAATATTGGCATTTCCCCAAATAACTTGCTTCCTCCCGCGTTCCTTTAGGAGAGATGACGCACTTGGTTGTGAGGGAGGTGACCTGATGCTCAGGCTTGTTCTTGCCTTGCATTAAGGTGATAAACAAAAGGTCTGAGCCTACAGCATGCAGGCTGCAGCTTGGTATCAGCTCTCAGCTTAGTCATAATTGTAAAGGCATAAAATTTTATGTACCAGCTGCTGCTTTAGCACTAAAACAATGGGCTTCTGCAGACAATTAGCCTGTTGACTTTTGAGTTGAAGGCTTTCACCTGCAAAGGCATTGAGACCCGAGGGTTCCTCAGGTGACTTCCTGGATTCCTTTGTGTGTGGCTGGGCTCCTTAATGTGGCAACTGCTTCACTTGGCCCTGCTTCATTTCCTGATTTGGTGGTAACACTGGCATGACAGACGCTTCTTTCAAGCACCAGTGTCTGTATCTGAGATCTCATCAGGATTGCAACAATGTTATGCAAATGCTAGTTATTGTCCTAGCATGATGTATGAACCCTTGAACAAGGTCTTTTTTTAAGCTTGCTTGTGCTTATTTTTGTCGGGAAGGCAGATTTCTTGTTCTAGGTCCAGCTCAGCTTTGATAGCAGTGGTTCAGGCATCAGTCTGACTTAAAAAAAAAAAAAAGTCTGTCTTGCTAAATTATCCTAGGCAGCTAAATGTGAAATAGCACTAGGATTGTCCTTTCATCTAGCCTATGGAGTTGGGGTGGTCTTGTCCCTGCAGATCACCATGGACTCTGATGCATGAAGCTGCTTCTGGTTTCTCCTGATATTTGTCTAACACTGCTGCAGGCTCAAACTTTTCTTTTCCCTGTCCCTCATCCATAGGTTCAGCCACAGTTTCCTTCTGTTCCTGGGAACTTAGAGCTGGTCCCTGGGGCAGAAGTGATGGCAGATGCCAGTCTCACCTACCAACACATCTGAGCCTAGTGTTGATGATATCCCTTTGTAATAAGGTCTTGCATTGGAGCTTGACATCCAAATAACCACAGCCTCCATGCACCTACCCAAATGTACATCAATATCCTTGAATGCCCACTTGTGCAAAATGATCCTTGGACTAATGCTAGGGCCTGTTGGTTTATTAATCTCTGGGTCCCTGTGTTCTCAAGGTTATGGCTTCATTCAGGCAGCTGTTTTCCTCTTGAAAAGCAGAAAGATCTCTGTAGGAGAGTTGGGTCTGTACCCCTCAAATGAAGTTGAGGAACAAGTCCTGATCCGTGCAAATGGTGTGCCACTTTGGCCATCCTTCAGAGATGGCTGTCCTGGGACTGGTCTCCTGCCATAATGATTGTGACTATGTATGACTGCATGTGGGTAGTTTTTCAGCTTGCTGACATGTGAGGAGACAACACTGGTAAGTAACACGCCTCCTAGGAGGGCCATTCAGGCCCCATCAGCTAACTGGCATTTCTTCCCCTTCTCTGGGATAGAGGAATTAAGGAGTGGGTTTGTAATAACGCAACAGCACAGCGATGCCCTGTGCAGCAGAGATGAAATGGCTGCTTTGTGTGCTGGAGGCTTGTAGCTGACAGCTTGCTCAGCCTGGGGATGCCTTTTTTTTTTTTTTAACCGAAATAAAAAATAAATGTCAATCTCTTTGCAAACTGTTGTTGTGACTGAGGTACTTTGTCCTTAGCAATGTTCTCCTGGACTTATGTGCAGTGAGCTGTCACAGTCCTTGAGGAATTAAACTTGATTGAGCCCCCAGCGTTCTCTGCATCCAAATCTTGTCACTCCAAGATCTGTCATAGTCTATGTGCTGGGTATTTGGAGGAGGCTAATAATGATGTAGGTGGTGCTCCTAGCTTTTCTTCTCACCCAGAGTAAGCAAGGCTTTACGTAATGGTACCATGTGTGTCTTCCTTCTAGCAGCCAGCTATAGCCAAGCTTGGCAGGTATTCTCAAAGATCTTAAGCCTCTTACAAAGCTAAGGAACAGGGTGTGGGGAGAGAAATACCCAACTTGCATCCATGCTAAAGGAATTTCCTTGCACTATACTGAGAAATTTCTTTTTTTAATCCAGAGATAATGAAGTCACCTGGATTTATTCTGCTTCTGAAGGGGATGCATTTTTTTCTCACCTGTCATTAGCTGCAAATGCTAGAGTCCTCTCCATTCTCTCCAACTCAGTCACTTTTAGCCTGTCCACCTCTCACTAGTCCTTGGTGCATGGGAGGGTTGGAGGCCTCCCTCTGAGTGTTCAACATGATGCAGTCCTATTAGATACAGATAAACACTGGAGAGATGTTGGCTAGCTAAAACATTATGCTGAAGTGCTTAATCCTTTATGGCTGGACCTTCTTTCCTTGGTTGGTGTATTTCCTGCTGAGTGATGGTACTTGACAGAATAGCAGAACTGATATGCAGTATGGCATGGTTGGGGTGAGATGGGCACAAAGTTATGCTGGGAGTGGAGGGTTCCCCATGAACCTTGGACCCTGGTTTTGGAACACGCTTACAAAGTAATTGTGGAGACAGGTTGAGGGGTGCTGGCTGGCAGGAAAGCAAGCTGTTTAGAAGAAGGGTATTTTGGTGGGCACCACAATCCTCTTTTCATGAAAACAGGGTGCATCCAGGTTTTCTGAGCTCTGAGGGTGGGTGGATAACCCCAAGAGACTTTCCAGTTCTGAGAGGGCTGGCTGAAGTTTCCTGAAGCAAAGCCTTTGTGTGCACGCAAGGACATGTGAAACCAAAGTAACGTGTGGCTGGGCCGAGAGCTCAACCTTCCCCTAAGAATGGTGCCGGCTGTTTGCTCAACTTTGTGTAAGAAAAGCTGGAAGTGGATGTGGGTGAGGTTGTTCTCAACACTGAGACAACTTCCTATGATTAGGACACTGAGACGGGTGGCATTGCACTTCTAAGAAACAGGAAAGCAAAGGAAGAGCTCTGCAGCTGTCTACCCTGCAAGACAATGTGCAGTTAGGAGCTTGCACAAGCACGGAGGAAGTCATAGCTGGTTTAGTGAGTCTATTCATAAACCTCTGCAGCTCAAACTCAGTTAATGAGGTGATGCCAAACGAAATGCAGCTGGAGGGAAAGGACCTGATGCCTGCTTCTCACTCCCTTATTGTAAAATAAGAAAAATGCAGTAGTGAGCTGTAGCGATCCTCACAGGGCTGAGGGGATGGAGGTAGGGTTGTTCTTGATGTTGAATATGAAGCTATGAGTGCTCTCTGTATGTAAACTTGATCTGTACTTGATGTGGGGGAAGAGAAACATGACAAATGCAGGGAACCTATGCTAGGCTCCTTGAAACTTGCTTAGAAGGCTGATGCTGAAGAACTGATATTTTCCTTGAGGATGGATTGGGATTTTTAGGAAACAGAAGCTTATAAAGAGTTTGGGGATCTGCTGAGCAAAACAAGTGTGGAAAATGCCTGTGGACTGAAATTGATACCCCAGCTACTGTCAGTGGCTGGAAGGCAAAGAGATCACATTAACTGGATAAAATGTACTCTCAGCATCATCAAAGGGGGGGGGGGGGGGGGGCCTGTCCTTTTTACCTTTCTGCTAGGTTCACTAACTTCAAATTTGCAAAGCCATTTTAAAAAGGGATTTGCTCTGCCTGAGGATCTTGCAGAACCTGTCTAAGTTGTTTGATGCTTTTGGGTCTGAGCTGAGACCTCCTAACAAGCAGACTGGGAGGATGATTGTTCTAACCTAACCTGCACTAAAAGCACAGCTGTCTAAGGCACAGGATTATAGAACTGCTAATGAGGGCTGCTTAGTTTGGGGATCCAAAAGCCTCATTTAGGAAAGTAATCCCATTGTAAACAAGCTTTTAAGTGTCAGTAAACAGTCACTAAGCTTTCTGAACTTGAAAATGGTGAAACTGAACTGCAAGAGGTAAAATTTAGGGGTAGACTCCTATTCTGCAGCGGCTTCATTACCTTTCTGCAGGCTGTTAATTCAATAAAGCACTGTAACCGATCCATTTCTGCCTCATTTTCAGATGGTATCACATGCTTTTATTGCCCCCTCAATAAGGTATGGAGAACTGTGTGAATGGAAAGCTGGCAAGGGCTAGAAAACAAGATAAAAGCACAAATTTGGCCTTAAGAGTGTGGGCTGATGGAGGGGGAAGAAAGCTACTGGGGTCAGAACTGAGGTTAAATTTGCATAATATGTGCACCTCCAGTTACGCTGATCTGTTTAAGAACTTGGTAAAAATCTTCCAAAATGAGATTGAATAAATAGGAACTAAACTGGGGAAACCCAGTGTCTACAGGAGGAGGTGGTATGTTATTCCTGGTAAAGGGTAGGCAATCTGCTTTAAAGGTCTGATGGCCACTGATTAGAGGTGGGTATCATCTATCACCAGTGAATTGTGAAGCTGTCAAATATAGTAAATAAGCCTTTGCAGTCACATCAACAGACCTTTATTTTAAGCATGGGGTATCACACGTGTTAATGCTTTCTTATTTGATGCTGCTTTGAAGGAAGAGGATGAGATTGCATACTGACTTCTCATACAGCTTCGATCATACAAGTGACAGCAGATTACTTGAAGTATGCATGTATTATTGATATCTCCTTAGGACTGGAGATGCATCCTTTATCTGAATGCTGTAGACTTCAGCTGGACAGGCACTTAACTGCGTAGCTGTACTAATAACCTTTGCATCCTGCATAGCATGTGTACAACTAATTTCAATTTCTTGGTACTATGTACACTCCTCACTAGAGCTGGAAATCTCTGGCACAGTCTAACTGGCAGTAGAATCTGCTCTGGCTGACTTAATTCAGGAAGATACAGCTATAAATCACTTCTCCCAAAATACAGGGAAGAATGGAATAACAATCAGATATAAGGTTATACAGAAGTCTGACTCAGCAAGCACTGGTGTTTCAGATAGGTTTCCCTTGAGCGTAATGCCCAAGACACAACTTCATACTAAGCTGTTAAAATGTACAGGCCACAAAGAGCAGCACTCCAAAACACAATAATGGAGCTAATGCTGACTGTTTTATGGTCAAATAATTAAAGACCGACTTATACTCTTTCACTCACAAAATGGGAAGAACTTGTAGAAGCTAATTCCTGCCTGCTACTGGGAAAGTGTTTCTCCATATGCCTCTGGTGCCTGTGTTGCCCATCAGCAGGTTTGTGTTTCCAGAGCTGCTGGACAGACTCTGCACCTTAAAATGATGACCTCCAAGAGAAAGTGACATCTAATTGAGCAGCTCTAGAGATTCAAAATGGTTTGGCCGATAGAGCTTTCTCCACAAGGAGAGTGGGTGAAATGAGGTTTCCCCAAGACAGTTACATTCTACAGTGGAACCAGTAGATTTTTCATGGTGCGTCTTTACATCTTGTTACAACTCCTTGGTCTTCTTAAACTTCTAAGCCTACTGGCTCAAAGGTGGGTTTTGAATCTTCATTTACCAGTCCTCTTGGTAGCTCTCCTGCTGCTGCCAGTTATTTGTTGGCTCCTGTTCCTTGTTAGCTCCTGCCTGCCCTGTACCTGCTTCTAATTTTGCTTAGTGAAGCCAAAACCCTTGAGTCTTAAATTCTAAAGTCGAAGGGTTGTTGAGCATATGCAATTTAGTTGCTTTTTCTTCTCCCCTCAAAAGGCTTATAATTTGCCTAGATTTTTGGCGATGACAAAAATTAAATTTGACACAAAAAGCTATCCCCTGCTCATTAAAGTCCCAGTTCTAAATCATGGGTCCGAGGCTGTTCAAAAAAAAGTCACCAGAAATTGAACAAAACAATGTGTTTATTCCCATGCTGCTTTCTGAGAAGCAGTTGAACTCACATGTTCCAAAACAACTCTGCCTGAGGCAGAGCCGGCTAGCATGCAAACTCCTATCTTGAACAGCCAGGACTTGGTGAATTTATAAGCAACTGAAAACAGTACTGGGAAGGGTTAGGCAGCCTTAATAATATTGTCCAAAGATGCAGTCTTGGAAGGAATATTATCTCTTTAAAGTCTCCTAAAAAATCAAGCCCTGCTGAATTCCCCTAAGAACGCGATGGATTTAATTCAGACTTGCCACACTCTTGCGCAGACCTCCACAGACCCCACATCATTCCTGTTTAAATAGCCCAGTATTCTTGAATCTACCACAATAGCACAAAAGACAAATGGAAGTGATTGTGTGCTTGCGAGTCTATTTTCTTTAATGGATGCATTTCAGGGGTCATGGGCCATGTGGCCCTCCCTTAGATATACAATCAGACCCTGAAAGAACATTGTCTGCTGGAGAACTTCCTCTGACACACCACCCTGCTGAAACAGCATGACAACAGCCGTGTTTCATTTTTCAAAGAGCAGCATTCAGCCAACTTTGTAATTAGGACAATGAGGAGTACGTATCTCTAAAGCAGCGTGTCTTTTAATAGTTGATTTATTTTTAAGAATGGGTGTGATTCAACAACTTTTTAAAAACTTCATCTCCTACTGTCTGTATCTTAAGGAATAAGCCTGGTGTTGATCTAGTGGTTCCTTAAATGGAAGGCCACAGTTGGCTGACTTCACTGTTTTGAAAGTATTTTTATCAGTGTTATACCAGTGTCTGGGTTCTCGAGACTTGCTCCTTGGCCTCTCTATTACCGGCACTTTTGCAGTGTGTTCGTCTGACCTATTAAAGCGAGCGCCTTGCAATGGAGATGTTTCCTGCGAGAGGTTAGTGACATTTGTCTGGTCTGACATCTGTGTGCGAGCTCTGCAGTTCCGGCACGAGTGCATGTCTTTGGGTTAGCCCAGGGGGGCTGTCCCCCCTTACTTTGGGGGGCTGAGGGGAGGAGAGGTGGAGTGCTCTGTGGCTCCTGCTGCCTGCCCACCCCAGGCAGGGGTATGGTGCATTGTCAGGAGCTTCACAATGAGCTTTCCAAGAGACTGCTTATAAAGTGCATTTTTGTCCTTTTGGCCATCATTTGTGTAAGGGATGTAGCATGTTAATAGCCTCAGTAGTCCAAACTCCACACAGGTGCTGGAGGATCCTTGTTATCCCTTCCCCTGGAAGGAAAAGGGGAAAGGATGAAGAAATAAGCGGCTGTTGTGATGCTTGTGTGGTGTGCCAAGGGCAGGGGTTCTGCCCTTGTTGCTTTTTAATGTCACATCTCTAGTACTGGCACAAGAGAGTCTCCTGCACAGAAACTCTCCTATGCTAGAGCTTTCTGCCTTCCTGTTTCCCTTCTAGGAGGTGTTGACATGAGTAATTCTTTCTGAGCTTCAACTATAGACTCCTTTTCCCAGGAGCATGCAGCTGGCTGATGCTGGAAAGCAGGGCATGGTGCTGCCAATGGAGCTAGGCTTTGGGTTTTGCAAGAGGGGAAGACTGTCACCCACTGCAGTGCTGTACCTACTAAAAAGGTCTTTTGTCACTTCTCTAGCCATCAGAAGTGTCCATCAATGTTCCCTGAAATGTTGGCTGTTTGCGTATGGGGACCAGGCTGTTATATGTAACTGTCTTTAAGAGTGAAGTCCTATATCTTGCAAATGCACCATGTCATACTCTGCCTTATGCTCTTTCACTCATAAGTGCCTTGAGTCTTAAGAGCTGTTGAGCATTTATTATGCAAGTTAGGGTGAATGTGGGTGTCAAATACTGAGATGAATAAAACTTACTTCCCCCTCTCTGCCCCAGCTACCTGGTCTCTTGAAGTTGAAGCCACATGTACTGATGGAAATTTCAGTTGCTCTTGGCATCTTGGGTGGGCTGAGTATCTCCCTGATAAGCCCTTGAAGGGTCTTGCTTGTAATAATGTTCCTCAGTGCATGGCGTGGGCGAGCAGCACTGAACTCATAACAGAGCTCCATGGTAACAAGCAACGAGATTAACAAGCAAAATAGCCAGTTCTCCTGCTTGCTAGCTCTTATAAAATAGTCTTGCAGCTGGATGAGCACATGCCTGGACCAGGTGTCAACTGGGTTCAAACTGAAGCTGTTACTACCATCAGTTCATTGTGGACCTACAACTAAGTCTTGTTCTTCGAACATCTTCTTGGCCTGGGCTGGGTGAGAGATGCTCTCCTCTCTGCAAGGCTGCTGTAGAGCTAGAGAAAGCTTACCCAGTCAGGAAGGGGCCAAGAAAGAGCAGGCTGTGAGAGCAGTGATGGACATCCATTTCATGTCTGCTCCAGGTGTTGCTGACACCTGTTGGTGCTTTTGCTGATCTTTTCAGTATGACCACCTTGAGGGACTCACTACTAGTGTGGGATGGGGAGCAAGCAGAAACAAGAGTAAGGAAGTCACGTTTTCTCGAAACCCTTGTATTCCCATCCCTCATTATGGGATGGTGATTGCTGGCACATGTTGGACAGTTTCTCCTAAACTTTCAACAGTGCATCTTGTACATGGAAGCTAGTTGGTTTCATGGTAGTCCAAGTTCACATTTCTTAGTGCTATTGGTTTTCCACTTAGAAACAATTTCTGTACTGGAAGAGTTAAAGATTTCCCTTATATGTGGACAGACCTGCTCCTTTTCTACTGAAGTCATTGTTTGGTACCACAATATGGTCAGGGCCTTACATGGCCAGACAGCTTCTTGTGGTGCAAAAGCCTATCTTTAGGTCAGAGACTTAGTTAGCAATGCTTTTGAAATGTGTTGCTCCAGTCTTTCCTTTCCCCAAAGGAGCGGGATGTAGTCTCTTACATTGTATACTGGGGTTAATAAATAATGTGAAAACAAATAGGGTCACAAAATACATCAAGTAGCAGGCTTAGGTGCTGAAATCTGAGAGTGGATTTGTCCTGGGTTCAGGGTAAGCAACATAGCTCAAGAGGAGTCTGGGCATTGGCTTCCATCACTGTCAGGTACTAAATTTGGGAATCTGCAGCCCTCTTGAAAGAGGCAGCTCCTGTAACTCTGCAGTTACTGAGAAACTCTAGCTTAAATTTCAGTCAGGAGTGAGTGTGGGCAAGGAAAGAACTACTGAAGCTCTACTGAAGCTTCCACAACATGAGGAGGGGGAATGTATGTTGAATTCCTATCAGAAAGATAGAATTCAGTAGCTAGTCGCTAATTTGTTGTGCAGAGTAGAGAAATGGGTAACCTGAATGGTGATAACTGACAAAATATTAAATGTTTGCTTCTGGCAAGCTAAGATTTTTTTTCTAGTAATAAGGCTGACTGAGGAGCTACAATGTGCAATAACAGTGCTCCCCACTGCATTTTGTTTAAATGCACATGACTGTTTTGTTTAAATGCACATATGACTACCATCTTGATGTTAGGGATGAAAATTGTACAGATAAGATGGCCCTTCTGGAAAGGCACTTGAAGAGAGAACCTTTCTTTATGGAGAACTTAAATGGTTTTCCCTGCTGAATTATCTGAACTTTTCTTAAAATGGCTTTTTTTGTGTACTTCATGATGGCACTTAAATAACACTTCATCTCAGAAGTACTGAGTGTGCACTAAAGTCTACTGTAACTCTTAGGAAATAAAAGTTCTGGTGATCAGCAGAAAACGAATGCGATGTTTCTGTATTTGAGTCATTGCACCTAAAATAGTAAAAGATAGGGGTCTGGCAGGCAATTATGTAGCCCAAGTGTGACACGCTTATCTACTAAGGAGACCAGTACAGGCACAGGCAACTTGAAATGATGAGCAGTAATTATCTGAGGCAGGTTTCTATTAACATGATTGTTTCTTGAGTAATTTTCAGCTGTAGCTCTTGTCTGAGAATCTTCTATGTGGATATATTAAATAGCACATAGTGTACTGGAGATAGGGAAATGTACTGGAGGATTGGCCATAATCATACTGAGCTGTGTGTGTTCTTGCCCCAGCAGACAAGGGTTCATAACCCAACTGCCAGAATGCAGCTGGAGACTAGCTGTGAGGATGCTACCTGTCTTGTTCAAGTTGCTTTTAAACAAAAGACCTCTCCCTTTGGCAGAGGGGAGGGATGTATTTCTTTTAAATGTGAAGGTTTTAGTTTAATTGGCATCCTCATGGTTCCACAGGACTGTATCTGTGGGTGACAGTGCCCTTCTCCTAAAGGAAGGATAGTGTGGGTAGTGGTTACTAACATTTTTCTTCATTCCTGTGATTTTAACCTCTTTTGACAGCTGATAGTAATGTCTTGTTAGCTTGCTTTATTGTTTTGAAAACACTATTTTTCAGATGCTCTAGCAAACTTAAAAGATTCAGCATTAATTTTTTTTGGTGGTGCTTACTGATTCCCACATCTCAAGGGGGATTGACTTTCATTGCTGGCTTCTTTGGAGGTACTAGAGTGCTACAAATCCCTCTTTTTTTTTGAGCTGCTATTAGTTGAAAATATGAATTCACTCTCTCTGTGCTGATAGATAAATCAGTAAGTTGTCACTTTACTCAGAAATAAAACCTGTGCGATGCTAACCAGCAACCTCAGCAGAGCTCAATCTTTCTGTGGCACTCCTTACCACTGAATGTCCCTTCTTCACTGGGTACCCTCCTGTTCAACTCTTCCAGAGTTTCCTGTGCTGTAAGATCTTCTGTATCTTGTTGTCTAAAGATGTGGCCTTTGTCTGTTCCTACTTCCTCCTAGAAAATGCATTGTTTACTTATCTAGATGTGTTATTTAATATGCAGATGCCCTATGATGTTTCTCCCCTTGCTATATATGCACCTCACCTTGGAGGCTAGTTAATTATGAAGTAAGCCATTTCCTTTAAAACCTGATGGTGTCCTTTGGGAATGAGAACCCATGGGCGCGTGGCTCTTAAAACAAAGCAGTCGGAAGCTGAGCCTCTTAAAGCCCAAGTGCTTAGAAATGAAGTAGCTTTGCTTCCACCTTTGAAAGGCAATAGATGACAGCTTTGCTGGAAATCTGTGTAGAGCATCAGAAAAGTGAAGACCACAATGTTGCAATGTCTTGGTGAGGTGCTCTAAATTCAGTGCTCTTTCTGTTGCCATGCTGATGCTGTACAGTTAAAGTTCAGCAGAATCTCTTTAGAGGACCGAGGTTTGTGCAACATTACTTTTTCCTTTTGAGGTAGAAGTGGAGTCCCTTAGTAAAAAGGGTTTGTAAGACCTCTAGTAGAGGTACTGTGGCTTGCTCAGGAAGATGACTTAGTCCTTGGTCAAATTCCAGCTGAGTTTTGCCTGCTGGCAAGCTGCAAAGGCCCAGTCAGAAAACAGCTGTCACCCTACAACACGCGAATGGCTAGGTGGGTCCTAATGTGTTGATGCAGGACCAAAAATAGTGGAAGGAGTGATGTAGGTTTTGTAGGCGGCATTGCATGGACCTTTGGTGGAACAAAGGGCTATTTAACTCTGACCCTGTCTTAAAATTCTTATGCAGATAAAGATTAACTGGAGAATATTAAAATATCATGAATGTGCCACGGTCATTTGGTCTCTCCAGCTTTACAGATGAGCGAATGTGAGAATGACATCTTTTTGGAGGAGTCTTAAAGGATAGGCTGCTTTGATATTTAAATGTGTATCCAGGGAGGCGGGTAGTTGTGTGTGTTGGAGAGGAATGCAAGTTTGCTTGCTTGCACGATTGTTCAACCCACCACTTGTAGCGTGAAATATGAATTTGGAGAGCAACTAATAGAACGGCTCCAGAGACTGCAGGCAGATGTGGGGTGGGGTGTGAGGTCTTCAATGTGTATTTAACAAGCTCTGTTTTAAAGACTGGATATAGAAACACAGCTCTGCGTGTGTATCCTCTGTAACCCTTACAAGACCTTTGACTGTTGTATCCTTAATTGTGACTTTATACTGAGAAGGTTTGTGTGAAGGAATTGAGGGGAACCTTAAACTGTGTTAGGAGGGTCCTGGGAAGCAGTAGTGCCAGTCTGGCCCTACTTCTCACCAGCTTTAGAGGCTTTTAAGCCTTAGCTGTTGCTTGAATAGAAGCAAGGAGTATTGCTTTTACTTCCTTGGGGTGAAATGAAACAACCTTTTCCTCTGGGTGACAGCCATCCAGCAGTCCACTCAGCTATTTTTGAGATAGGCTAATACGATCTGCTCTACTTGACACTGGGCTGGAGGACCTTGTGGAAGTGCACCTTGAAATAGATCTGTAGTACAGTCTCAGATGGAATATACTGTGTACATGCAGTTTTATCTGCCTTTAGAGTCCAGCTAAGAGCCAGTCTGGCAATAACAGCTTAAAAATCTGATGGATTTTTCTATGCTATCTTATTGTGAACAAATACAACTTGTTTTCTCTATCCAAGTACCAGAAAAAGCAGAACAGAAGATTTAAAAAAAAAAATTGTCTTCCACTGATTTTGTCCAAAAACATCTTACCAAAATAAACAGTACTGGGTAATTAGTCTGAGCTATCTGCAAATCCATTTTCACTGTGGAGAAGAGTCGGATAGGACGGAACATCTTTAGCCTTTATTTGACTTCTGCAAAAACTGTGGACAGGGTAGAGAACTCAGCTGTGGGCCCTCAAGATGAAAGGCCAATGTCCACCAGCAGTCCCTCTGCCTAAAACCAACTCTCATGGCTTGTAGGTGAGTCCATAAGGGTAGATTCAGAAGACTGAAAGCAAAAAATATTCTGGTGGCTGTGGTCACTTGTATCTGGAGTAACAGCACTTCCAAAATTAGGAAATAAGTTTGCTCCTGAGGTTGGTTAGTGTGATACTGGATGTCAGTGAAGTTTGTATTAAATGACAGATAGGGATGATCTTAATAAGTATGGTTGAAATTGCCAGTGGAAAAGTTTGAGGCAGTTAGCATTTAAAACAAACGCTAATGCCTGCTTATACTACCAGACATTATCTTAATATAAAAATGTTGGTATTATCTGAGCACTTAAAAATAAATTTTACCTCAGGGTCCCCACAGTGGAAGGCCATGTATCTATTACCTAGCACTTAAAGTAACTTAGGTATGCGAAATTCCCTGTGGGTAGATGAACCTTTGGTTCATCCCATGGAGTAATGGCAGTAAGAACTTGCCAACCAAAACCGGTGCTGATCCACCTTAAACAGCTTTTCCCTCGGTATCATCAGCCATCTGGCCGCTAGGGATATCTTGAGCAGACACTTCCTTCTGGTCCTTCATCTTCTGGGGAGGCTGAGGGAGAAGGGACCAGAATTGTGGCTTGTGCACTGTAGGTGCTCTACTGCTGTAGATCGGAGTTGTTCCCTGTTCTCCTCTCCTCTAGCAGTGCTGATGTGCTTTTTGGATGCTCTGTTCTGACTGTGAACCTTCCTCACCTGCAAAATGAGAGGGGCTGAGTGCATTAATGAAGACTTCCTGATAGAGGGCATCCCTTTTGCAGAGAAGAGGGATGAGCTGTGGTTGTATAACTTGCAGTATCCCTCAGTTAACTAAGGCACCCAAACTCATTAGCTTAAAGCACTTTTATCTCTGGCAATGGCTTTTCTTTCAGTCCAAATGAACTTTGAGATGAAATGCAAAATAAGTTTTTGAAATAAAAGCTGCTTAGGCTTAAAGCACAGTAGAATTCATACTGGATTGCAAGATAGGGGGTTTTGCAGGCACAGAATTGATGGCTTTCATGCAAGTAATTCCTGTTGATTTTAAAAATAAATAATAACCCTTGGTATAAAATTCCCATGAACTGGAAGGTGAATGTTCTTAGAGGCACCAAGTGTTTAATCCCTGAAGATTCTCTCCCTTGAGACACAACTTGGCAATTTATAGCAGATTTGAGATTTGTTTGAACTTGGGCTCTGGCAATACTTTTTGGCTAAACATCCAGATTCACATCTGATGGCCTTTCAACTTGGAGTGTGTGAAAATAAATTCAGAACTTGCCTGTCTGCAATCCAAGAGGGTAAGAATTCAGGTCTGCTTCAGAGGGCTTTGTCAAGCCATCCTGCTTGTGGGTTCTATGGCCGATTCATACTGCAAGTCTGTAGGCTAAGGTGATGGTGTAGAGGCAGCATGAGAAGTGGCTATGATAATGATGTGCAAGGTTGTCAAGGTTGCAATGGCTAAATTTTGTGTAATGTTGCAGGAGATTTCCCTATGAAACAACAGATGTCATAGTAAGGCCAAGAGGAATGCTGGCCAGAATTGAGCAGAGTAGACTGCATACCTATTCTGGACTTCATTTGGTTGGCTTATATAAAAGCATAGTTGTTGCACGGTGGTCAGGGTTCTTCCTCGTGCTGTTCTTGGATTTTCTGGCTGTGCAAATCTGACGTCCCCAGAAAGGCCTCTGACACTCAAAGGCTCCCGTGCTGGGAGATGTCAGCTCTCTAAAATATTCTTTTAGGGGAAAAAAAGCAGAACTCTGCAATTGAATTCAGTCAAATTCAAGATGTGCAGAACAGGAATCCTACAGTGTGGGACAAAGCGGGACATGCTGTGCTGTATATTCTGCTGGGGTTTTCTTTCTTATTAAATGACTTAACAGAAGGAAGTCATAACACAAATGTTCCCTCTTTTGTCTGGAAGAGTTAACTTTGCAACACAAAAACAATCCAGCACAGCAGAGTGACTGCACTGAATGCAACAAAAATCCATTTGCTAAATGGTGGCTTTCTTGAGGGTTTTGCAGAGTGCCTCTCTGAAGAGAAACTGTTACACTACTATGGCTTTTTTGATGTAGCAGAGTCCATTTTGACAAATGCAAGATGCTTATAATGTGTGGCCTTGCTATAGTCTGCATTACACTGCAGCTACTTACTGAAATGGCTTTGGACACCAGCTTGGCTTCAGCTGCCTTAGGTTGTGTGAGGATCATGTGGGCATGGGGAACTGGGTATAAAACTGCTCACTAAAAAATTAGCAAAACAGGCTGCATGCTTTTCCCAAAATATAGGGAATAAACATTCTCAGGCATCTATGCCTGACAGCTTTCCATCAATAACTAGACAGTTTATCTGGCTCTAGCTATAGCAGAGCTGTGGCAGCACTGGAGGCAGACAAATCCCCTAGAGGCAAGGCTAAAACCAGGACCCCAGAAGGGTGTTGGTGGCCCTGGCTGTGCAGGAGAAGAGAAACGCATGTGGCTTCTCCACAGCCAGTTGCTGTAGTGATGCTGAGCTGGTTTTTAAGGCCTCAGAAACTGGGGAAGATCTGGAGAGCAATTATAAGAGGAATTGGTGGGAGAGGCCTCTCTGCAGACAGGTTGTCTATGCCAGGTCAGGCTTAATTCAAAAATGTCTGGAGTTTGCCCAGACAACTTCTTGGGCACCTGGAGAAAGTTTGTTACAGATGTAGATGCTTAAAAGTGGCAAATGTGTGTGCTTTGTATGCCTCTGCCTTCCTCTGGAGAGCTGAAAACCTCGAGAGCAGGCTTCAAAGGCCTAAGGCTTGCTCCCAGGCCTGCCTCGATGTTTCTAAGAACTGAGTGCTGTGACCAGGCTGTGCCTGCACTGGGAATATTGTGACACTCAAAAGCGACGCCCTTGAGTTCTGCCTTATGGACAGACTTGTTTAATAATAAAATACAGCATTTCTTGCTCACAATTTCTGACTTTTTTCACCCTCCACCCCAGGCCAGGAAGCTTCAAGAATATGTGCTGTTCTCAGCTGTAGCTTTGATCCCTGAGGCTGCTGGCAGGGACGGGATTTGTCCCAGCGGCAGCCCCTCTGTGGGTGACAAAGGACCAGGGATGGGGGTGTCAGGCTTGTCTGAGCAAGGAAGGATCACCCAGACACATGGCTGGGACAGAGGAGACCGAACTGTGCTCTCATTGCTCTCTTCACCTCTTGAACTTGGACTAGCAGCTCTCTCTGCCTCCATCTCCAACCCTTTTTCCTTTCAGGCTGGGAGAGGGAAGGGTGTGTGACGGGGGGGATTAATGCAGGAGCTGGGGCACCTCCCTGGGAGATGCTGAAAGGCCAAACCACTCTTTCGAGCATTGTTACCCGCTCTCGTGGCTTTGCTGTGCTGCGTGAGCACGGCCCCTGGGGCTATCCCTGCATAATTGTTGCAAGCTGAGCTGAAATGCTGTGGCATCCCCCTGGATGGGGCTGCCAGCACAAACAGCTTCCCCGGCTGGCCAGGAAGCTGCTGTAGGACTGCTTCCCCTCATAGACTCTTCCGGAGGCAGGGGGTCTTCCTGCACAGGAACACCGGCCCTTTCCCAGCTATAGGTGGAGGAACTGGGCAGCCCAGCCCTGTGTGACTCCTGCAGTGTGGGGTCCATGCTTGGGCTATTGGGGGCAAAGGGAGAAAATCCACCTCTGGGTTGGGATGAAGCAATAGGTCTGCTGGGGCTGAGACGGCTGCAAGGTGGTGGAGTTGGCATGTGGTTTTGGTCTGTCTTCTCCTAAATAGGGCTGATAAATCACCCTGACCTCAAGTGGTGAGACTGGAGGCAAGGCTAGCCATGGGGAGTCCTCTTGGTTCATGTCTTTCTGCATCCCCCTTGGGGTGAGAGGTTCTGAGTGGGCTATGAGGCATATGGTGAAAGCCTGTCCTAGTGCAGATTTTGCATCTGCTTTGCAACTCCATATTAGTGTGCTATGCTATTGAAGTTCAAAAAACAAGACTTATATGTGCAGTGAGTGGGTTGGGTATAAGGTGCTAGTGGTGATGTGTGTAGTCAGGGACCCACTGGTGTCTGCATTATGGAGGAGTAAAAAGGATGGGAAGAGGGCTTTAGGGATACCCTGGAGAGCTCCTGCACTTGGAGCAACTGCTGGATCAACAAGGGAGTTACAACTTCATAGCACAGCTGCATGCGAAGCAGCCTGTGTCAATGCCTGTGACTCCCAGCCTTCATCACCTCTCAGGAGCCAGTTGGTGGGGAGTACTTGGAACACACTCAAAAGCTGCTGGTCTCAAATTTATCAAGAGTTTCCAGCTCTGTGGAGGTGGCTCCAAAGGATACAGGTATAAGAAAGTTGCTTATTAAAAAGTTTCCTGTGATTGTGCCAACAAACCATATTCTGAGAAAACAATCTTTGCTTCTCCTGGTCTAGGTCTTCCCGCCTGTCCAGTCTGTTCTCAGGAAGGGCTGTGTGGAAGTGTCTATCTCCCTCTAGGGAAGCATTTAGCTGCAGGGGGCCACTTCAAAGTGTCTCAGGTGCTTCCCCCAGAGCTCCTAGTACTGTTCTTTTTTGGCTCCCATGCTCTCTGCCTTCCAAACCATGCTACTGAATTATTGAAGTCACTGTGCAAGTGACTCTTGCTTTGGAGCACAGGTGCTATGCTTTAAGAACCAGACTTCCAGAAATCTTTCATGTTAGCAACAACTGTTCTGTTAGGATAATAAGTGGACAGTTACTTAACCCCTTGAACTTCTGGTTCTGTGTTCTTTCCATTCACGCTGTTAATCAAATCAGTTTTCATTAAATTGGTGCTCCAGTGTCATTACTAGAGCATAATTCACAAAGGGAAGTGGAATGTAAACATGTTACTGAGCTCAGTTTGCTTAACCTACCTAAAATACCCTATCAAATTTGTATTCCTCCAGGCCATGGCTAATTCTGTTTCAAAGCTGCTGAAGATCTGAATGACTTCACGTGATATGATCTTTGTGACTTAGAGCCTCTTGGTTATTGGAAATGGAGTGAAATTTGTGGCTTACCCAGATGATGGGGGAAGGAAAAAGCACTCTACCTCTGGGAGTCAAGGAGAGGTGTTCTCATCTCTTTGCTCCCCCTGTTGTGTGACCCTGGCTTGTCTGCCTGTAACAAGCAGTGCTCCAAAGTGCTGCCTCCATCAGCCCTAGGCACCTCGGGGGGGGGGGGGGGGGGCACAAAAAAAAAAAAAAAAAAGATCCCCGCTAGCCAGGAAAAAAAAAAACTTAGCTTTTCCAAGGTAGAAAAGGTCACAAGGGAAGAGACCAAAGAGTGTAGTTAATGGTGGGAAATTAAAAGGTGTGATGCAGGTCATTGATTCAAAATCTACCAGAAGGCACAGTCACAAAAACAGTTTTGGAAGCTGTTTCTATGCTGTGGGATTTCGGAGGTGCTGAAATGCAGGTGACATTGGAGTGATTAACCCTTTCTGTGGAAGGGACTTGTGCTGCAGGGCCATGGAGTATGGAGGCCCACCTCTAACACAGTAAGTCGGTCTTCAGACTTCCTGGAGGCCTAGGATACAATGTGGGGCCTCTCTGTAGTATGGGTTGCTGGTGCTAAAGCTCTCCTTAGGTATTTGTTGGTAGCAGTTATCCAGGCCAGTGTCCTAATTTGTGTACAGGTTTTGTTGATCATTGAAGGGAGCTGTTCTTAAACTCTCAAGATGCTTTTGTGTTCTGCACCATACCCATCACCAGAAATTCCCGTTACATTCAAAGCTAATGCATGAATAGCCATAGAGCCCTAGGCTTCACCTAGTTTTCTCTGCAGGACCAAAACCTTGATGCCATGTTTGTGGGGGAAGTGTGACCAGAAACACTCTGGAGTGGTAAGGAGGTGGGCTGTGACGTTAACTGTATGCAACCTGCTCTCTTCTCAAGTTCTTATTAATCTGTTCTGTATGTCTTTCACAAGACTTGCTAAGCTATTTCCTCATCGTTTCTGTTGCTTATCAGTGATCTTAACCTTTCATAGGGTGGAAGTGCACCAGGTGACTTCCTTCACCTTACACAAAGTCAGATAATGGCCTTGAATCTGGCTAGGATGGTATTCTCAGCACTTCAGTATGCTCTTTGGAACTGGGACACTGGTGGTTAGTGACTTCAGCCTTTCCATGAGCAAGGTTGAAAGCAATCTGGTGACTCAACCCACACCAGATCTAGGCAGTGATAAGTCTGATATAGACTGAAATCAACAGCAAATTGTTAAAGAGTTCTGAGTTGGAGCATATACCTTGGGCAACAGGGGATAAGACAACAGGCTTTGAACTTCTCAAGGGCTGTCAGATATCACTTATCTGGCTTGAGGTAGTTTGAAATCTAAATTGCTTTTGTTATTGAGACAGAACCAGACTGAGGTGTGCACAGGCACAAATTGTCTGGACAAAAGCTGCCTCTCCACTCTTCTGAGGGACAGAAACCGGATGTGTGGTGTGTAGGCAGGCTGTCTGGTGGAGGATTGCTCACAGTGGAGCTATGTGAGGCTGGGTAGCGAGCTCAGGTCAACCCTTCAGTGAAGATACCGTGCTAAAACTAACAAGCACTTAATTTAGAAGCATGTAGCAAGATGGATATCTTACTCCCAACCTGTTGGGCATTGAGTCTTATATCCTGAGGAGGTGGCAAAAGGCTTGGGAAGATGGCATTGTTCAACCAAATACGACCACAACACGGCTATCAGTGCTTAGTGATCTTTGTGGCATTGCTTCAGAGTACAGGGAAGTTTTGACTGATATTTTCTTGGTTGCTACTGAAACTAGCCTAACCAAGCTGTAGCATACCTTGACAGAAGATGGCTTGCAGTTAAGTGGTGTTCTGTTTTCTGGTATATAGTTAAAAAGCAAAACAAAACAAACTTGTAATGGCAGGCAAGCCCTCTATTGAAATGCACTCTAGGTATCTCTTTTCAGCTTCCAGGCTGAAAGCAGAGCTGCAAAGCAGCAGTCTCCCCAGATCTTTCACTCTAAATGCTGCCTTGATTTGCTCCCCTGTTTTTGCCAGTTGACAGCAGCACAGAGCCTGTAGTTTGGACTGAAAGTGGGAGAAATATCTGAAGAAATAAAGCTATTGTTGACTGCCCCCCAGCTGGGGGTTGATGGACAACCAACAAACACCTTGAAATAATTGTGTGCCAAGGAGGTGGTATATTTGCAGCTTCTCACCTAAATGTTTCCCTTTCTTTTAGGGAAGGGCAGTGCTAGCTCTTTAATGTATAACATGAGTGCTTGGCATGTTGTGTATAAAGGCAAATAGACTTTTAGAATTACTGTGGTGTTTTTGATGAGGTGTTTTGAGGATCAGCATATTAGGTACCTGGAAGGAGGTGGGAGGTCACTCTTGCTGCTCTGCAGGAGGGATGCTCTGGGAAAGGCATTACTGGACCTCCCCTTCCCTAAAGCCTTCAGCAAGGTGGTGTTACAGTAAACTTGGTCACTTAAGGACATCCTCTGCTCAGCAGCAAGTGCATTAGTTGGTTTAATGATATCAGCTGTATGACCCTGATTCTAGTTACTTATTTGGTTCCCAGCAGGTCTCTAGTTCAAGATCTCAGTGTTCAGAGACAAAATGATCCCAGGCTGGCACTGTCTCAGAGAAAGATGGGAAGTGATTAGCAGGTTTTCAGGAGGATGAAATGCTGTGAATAGAGGAGCTGCTCCTAGCTCTGAACTAAAATGATTCCAAAATGAAACTGCTGTCTGGCTTACGAGGGTGTAAAAATATGCTCTTGTGGGAATAGCAATTCTAGGCTGGTCTAAGTTGAATCCAGCTACCTGCCTTCATATCATCTGTTGGATTTTCTCAGGTGGTACTGGAGGTCTGCAGGAGATTTAAGGTGGGTGATTTCTCCCAGAAGTGTTTTTTATTAAGGGAACAAGCAAAACCTTCTAGATTACCAACAGTATTGAGTAATTCAGTGAGGTTAAATAGTGGTTCTGCAACTCTAGTGAAGATGTACAAGGGAAAACTCCCTCTGTGAGCAGAGCCCTAGATTTGGCTGTCTTGATGTTGAGATCAGAAAGCCATTGAGCCTTCACAGACCCATCTTAGTGGTAGTTTGAACTGCTTGAACTCTTGTGGACTTGTTGCATAAGTATCTGCTCCAGAAACTTCACTCAGGCTCTTGGTGTAATTTCTTGTCCTGTGCTAGGACTTCAGGACCTTCACACTGGAAGGCTGGTAAAAGGGCAGGGCACGTGGGAGCTCCCCAGAGAAGGAAATTACTGTCAAGTTGCTCTCTGCTTTAATTTCAGTCTTTTCTATCTACTTCCTCAGCGCTCTTAGCCAGGAGCCAGCCTGTCTGCAACAGGAAACCATCTGAATGGGTGACAGCGTGCCAGCATTTCTGGGGGTGGCTTTTGAAGTCTTCTCGCTATCTTCAGCCAGGACACCCAAAAACCTGGAAGCAAAGGACAGGGGATAGGTGTTGTAATCATAGCTGTCTGCAGAACAGGCTCTGCAGCTTGGCATACACAGGTCTGTCGTGTTGAACATCTCTGAATGCACTTCTCAAATAGGCAAGTAAGGGCTGGTGTCTTTCAGTCTGGATAAAACTCATTTCTTCTCACTGTTAGGGGTGAATATTGCTGTTATAGTAAGGCATTTAAAGGCACTTCATGTATTTCTGTGATCTTGAGTGAAGATTGAGGCAAGGGCAGGGAGAATTGTGGAGTATGTCTGGGCATCTCGAAAAAGGCATCTCAAAATAAATGAAAACTAAGTGGCGGAGTCCCAGGAACATTAGCCAAGCTTGAAAGCCACAACCTCGATGTTCTGTGGGTTAAGCCCACAAAGCACTGAGGATGAGTGTGGCCTATTCAACATGTAAGGTGTGAAACTATACATGTGGGTTACAAACTCTTGACTAGGTAAGAAAAGCTCTTACTGGTGGAGCTTGTAATTGCCTTGAAGTGTTTGTGCACTTCAGTGTTTATATAGCAGTGTGCAGACACAAGGTTTCAGAGATGAATCCTACACTGAGTATCTTGCATCCTTTTATGTATAAAGCTTTTTTTCTGCCATGAGGAAGTAACTTTATATTCCTCTGGCACAGAACTAGAGGTAAGACACTGACTCCAGAGATAAGAACCACTTGTTTTCCTTCCAGCTCTGTTTTTCAACAACAACAAAAAAAAAGCTCTTGTTTGCTGTATGGCAACCTTTGGGTTTTTCCAGTTTGTGCAGGAATAATAGTCTCCTGGGAGAGGATGGCTAGATTGCAGTCTAACTGGATTAATAGTTGAAAATTTTTCCTGCTAGTCAGCCAAAATTACCTTGCTTGGTTTTTGTTCTGTTCTTTTCCAGTTCCTCAGTCTTGAAGCCTATCCACAATTGCCTTCCTCACAGGTCAGTTTTCCGAGAAACTGTAATCATTTTATTGTTTGCTCTCAGGATTTTGTTAAGCTCTGCCAACAACATTGGAGTGAGCACTTCCAACTGCAGTCCTGAAATCTACCTGCCCGATGCTTAATGCCAAACCATGGATCTCAATTATTTAAGATAGGGACTATTAATACACAGCTGCTTGATTATGAATATGAATGGGACAAATGTAAGCCACAAAGGAGCTGTAAAACAGTCTGGTGGTCTGTCTGCAAGTTTTCATGGAACTGCTTCTCCTTGAGCCCCTTGTAGACTGGCTGGTGGCTTCAAGCTTATTTGGGTACTAAATGCTCAGAAGCTTCCCATTCTGTCTTACAAAGACTTAAAAGAAAGTTAGAAGCCCTAGATAGCTCTGAAACAGCCTCCTTTTATGAAGGGAAAAAGCAGGCTTAATCATCTCAAGAATGGTTTGTCTAATTGCATGTGTTCTCCTTGAGAACGGCCCTCCCATGGAAAATGGAGCTGTGTGGCTGGTGGTGGAAGGAGAAAAACAACTAGTGTGGTGGTGGGGAAGGTGCAGGTAGGTAGGATCCAGCTTCAGCAAGGTAGATCAGTGACCTGTTGCCTGCAAAGCCTGAGCTTCTACAGAAGGGCTTCTATGAAAGTGAATTTGTCCTTGTTGGCAAGAAGTCCATTGCTCACAGCTTAGGAAAGCCCTAGCTGAAAATTGGTTGGGTCAATGTGAGCCACAGATAACTTGCTGTAGAACAAACCATGGACTAAAAACCAGGCCAAGGAAGAAGGCCCTGAGCTTTGAGTTGACTCCCACCTACCCTTAAGACATAGCTTTGCAGCAAGATTATTTGTATTAAGTACCAGAAGAAAAATGTAAGTGTACATTCAAGTGAAGTCCAAAAGTGTTGTGAATAACCTTTCTTGTTCACCCCTGAGCTTTCTTGCTACTTACAGAGGGAGAAGATAAACCCTTGGTGGTATCAATAGTTCATAGCTTTTACTGCAAAAACATAATTATACTGTTTCTGAGGTGCTTCCTAATGGCATTAAGGGTTTTTTTTATCCAGTTCTCCAGGTGGTGAGACTGCTACTGGTCTAAACTAGTTTTAAAGAACAAGTGCTATCTAATAGCTTGCATATTTGGGTCAGCTGGGCTTTTAACATCAAAAGAGCTTGGTTTTGTTTAATCTGTGGGGAGTGGGCAGTGGGGAGGGTAACTTTGGGAGCTGGGTTTCAAAATCTTGGGTTTGCTGTTGAGAGGTGCTACTAGTGTTTATGCCAGCGTGATGGTGAGGGCTAAGTGTTGTAAAACCACAGTTGGTGATGGTCTGCAACCGCATCTCCTGCCTGGGCATGGAAATAAGGCAAAGCTGTTAACTGTCTTCAGGCAGTGGCTTCTGCAGTCTATTAGGCCACTGATCTTCCAGCAGCTGATTAAGTCTTTGATTAATGAGTACTATTTTAATGGCCTGTGCTTCAGTATTTGCATACCCAGCTACTGCTTTCATGCTCCAATTAGCTCTGAAAGGCTCACTTGTAAGTGGGAGAATTCCTATCCCACATCTGTAGGGCTGGAATGGGATGGATTTTTAATTAAGCTCAAGCAGCTCTTAAGGAGGCGAATGCTACCTGACTGCTCTGTGCTAGTGTTTCTTCTTGAGGAAGGTGGTGAAGGTGGCTAAGACATCTTTACACCTTTCCTGTAGGTGATCAAAGTGTGCCTCCATTTCCTAGTGGGATAGGGGGCTGCAAAGGAGACAGCTCTAGACTTTTCCTTTGTGTCCCAACCAAATTAAGTAGAACTAAACCCTTTTAGCAGCTATCTGTGCCATTGAGGTGCCTTAGTAAACCCTGTGGACTTCACTTAACAGTGGGGAAAGCTGATCCCTGTGGTTCCTTATTGCAGCCTGTAGGTCATGCTGGTGCTAATGATGGTGAGGCAGAGCCCCAAAATGGTCTGTCCAGTGCTGAGACTGAGCTCCCCAGTTAGCTTGGCTTCATCTGATTACTTTTCATAAGCTTTGTGTTTAAACAGAGCTTTATATCTCCTCACCTTAAACTCCTGTACGTGGCTCTCCAGTCTCTGCAGGGGCTGGGAATTAGCATCCATGTCCCCTTCCTAATAACTGAGCTGAGTCCCAAAGTGTCACTACTGCTTGGGTTGTGGTGGTGTCAACTTTTACTTTCATTTTACTGGTTTTTCAAGGGCTTTTGTCTTGTTTAAGATTGTCCTGTTGAAGTGGAGGGCTCACAAACCTGAGCAGATGCAATAGCTCATGGACATGTGGAAAGCCTCTGCTCTCAATCCATTGGAATCCCCCATGGAAGACAGCAATGCCCCCTTTGAAGAGAACCTGATCAGGGGTGCTGCATTTCACATGCTCAACTCAAACTCTCTGCTGGCTTCTTGTACTTGACTTGTTTCTTAAAATGCCTGTACTACTGCGTTGCTTTTCCAAATACCCAGTTCTGAATCCAGTCTGCGCAGTGTCAAAGCTGGAGGTGCCAAATTGTAATGGCTTAAATCAGAAAACCAGTGCATGCCTGCTACTTGTGCCCTGCTGTCAAACTGCTGGGGGAGGGTGGCACCTCAAGGAGAAGCGAGAGGCATTTCATGCAACTCAAATTTAATTAAACAAGCATAGCAAACTGCAAATCTGTTTTAGCAGCGAGTAAAACACTACGAGGCTTTGAAGCCTGTTGTGGAACTTGAGGGTTTTTTTTCTGTCCTTGTGTGTTTGCTGCCAGCAATTGTATCTGCTCAGGGAGATGAAAGTCTTCATTCCAAAGTGTGAAGAATCTTCAGAACCGCATCCCAGCATATGATCCTTTTTTGTGTCAGAAGTGGGGGTTTTTAGCCTGTTTAAAAATGGTCCCAGTTGCTCTTGACCACCAGTTGCTTTGTGCCGCAAGCCCTCGTGAACCTGCCGCTGAGTTTGTTAAAAGTGACTCTGCCTGGGAAATGTTGGGCCTGATCTGTCTTTTCTTCTCTACTGCTTCCTGTGTGCTTTTGCCTGGTATGAAACTGCACCAGTGCCTGGTGCCCTCCTCTTCCTGGCCTTGAAGTCTTCAGGTAAATATTTACGTCCGTAGATGTAGTGTGATCTAAGTGGCTGTTGGGCAAGGGGCTTTGCAAGTGTGCATAGCGAAAATTTAAGGCTGTTCTTCACTGAGCCTTTAGATGTTGCTGAGCATTCCTGTTTTTTATCTGCTGCCTTCAGTTGTGTAATTCTTTATTGCTCTATTACGTGACATCATCTGGATCTGCTGCTCTGGTTTGTTCTTTGGGCTTCATAACATGTTCAGCTGAGTCTTGGGTAAGGACTGTCATTTATTTCTAAATCCATTAGTGTTCTGAAAATAACTAAAACGCCACACTAAACTCCTTATCGCCAGCACGTTGCCTCCAGCAGTAGTGAAAATATTCACATTGTTTGAGTTGCTGCTCAGTACAGAGGGGAGGCTGGCTTGCCAGTGGCTGGACTAGTTACCAAGGGTTTCTTCTTGAAACTGTACTCTTGCACAAGGCTGGCAAGTGTCTTCTCTACTGGAATCAACAATCTCCTGATGCTCTGAGGCTAAATGAAGGCTGAACTCAGCTATTCAGCTGTGGCTCTGTATGAAGCTATTGTGTGTTTATCTCTGCCTGAGACCTATTTAGGCTAGCAGAACTCGTTGCATGGCTGTAATGTTTAAGAGGGTATCACTTTGTCACAGTCTTCCCTGTGGAGAAAGCAAAGAATGAAGAAACATCTTCATTGTCACCTCTTACGTGACTTTGGTGGCTGGATCTCAGCTGTGCCAGTGTATGCCGTGTCCCATAAGGATGGGATGTGTGTTCTGGCAGGAGGGAGATGGAGCCCAGGCTGGCCCTTGCTGGTAACTCACTCTCTGCTGCCTGATATGGGGTCTGGGGTGCAATGGTCTAGGTGGAGATGTGATGTCCTGTTTTTAAAGAGCCATGAAATGGAGTTGTGCTTTGACAAACTCCATGGAGATGCTCTTCAACTGTCATAGAAAGGTAAAGTGACTCTCAGGTGTTAGTGGCAGGCTGGAGTTAAATCTAGCTCCCCACCAGTAACTTACAGCACCACATTCCCATAGGGTGCAGACTTACTTAGGGTGTAGGGCTGGAACCTGCTCAGGTGCTGGGGGACAGCCCAAAGCTGTAAGAGTGAGTCCTGCAAGTGCATGTGCTGTTCTTCCTCTCTGAGCTGCTCTGTTCACATATTCCTTTGCCCCCTTGAGACTCCCTACTGTTTAAAGGGTGGTGGAAAGCCTTGGGGTGGTGTTTGGTGTGTGGTGGCAGGATTGAGGTCTGGGTGAGACTGAAGTTTAGGCTTTTAGGTTAAGTGTTATCCTGGCATTTCCCTGGGGAAGCCTCTCCTGCTTTCTGCTCCTATTTTGCAGGGAGCTTGGAAGGCCCAGTGCTGAGGTCTGTTTTGGAGGATACTTTCCTCAGATAGCCAAGAGGAGTGCTTGAGGCTAAATTGTCCAGCAGAAGCTTTCAGTAGCCAAAAGTCTATGGCAAACTTGCATTTCACAGGTTTCTTCCTGGGGAGAGACCCAGATAAGTCTTGCTAAGCTTTGTAGAGGGGACAACCAAATGTCCCTCTGGCTCCCTTCATTTCCCTGTGAAGCCTGACTAATGTGGATATGAGTCTGACCAAGTCTTATTTTAGTGCTGTGACCCCAACCTTCCAGTAAGGAGGGAGCTTGGCCAGTCTCAGACTGCTTGAGCAAGTGTTGCTTGTGAAATGTCTTGGAAATAGGTGGCTGGGTGAGGAGCCAATCTTTGATGTCCCTGCTATGGGGAAGACCTGAGTGTCCCCAGTTCGTGGGAAGAGATGTTATCCTTGCACTGTGGTTTAGGCAGCTTCCAGGTATTGGCAAGTATTTCTAGCTAATGTTTTGGCTCTTAAGCCCCAGGCAAGGAGGAAAACAGGGTTTGTTCAGTCCCTGCTGATGGGTGCAATGGGGACCCAGGATCCTGGCAGTGTTGGTGTCCACCACATGAACCAAACCTTAGTGTTGCAGGTTTCCATACCCTGCTGGCAAACAGGATCTCCGTGCTTACAGGACCTTCCAGTCTTATTCCTGCTGCTCCTGCAGA
Organism: Nettapus auritus; assembly: GCA_011076525.1. Classification (NCBI taxonomy): domain Eukaryota; kingdom Metazoa; phylum Chordata; class Aves; order Anseriformes; family Anatidae; genus Nettapus; species Nettapus auritus. The sequence continues at coordinate 94,590,421 of CM021768.1, read as the reverse complement.
GGTGTGACATAACTGGAAAATTCCTCCAAAGAGGACAAGTCTTGTTTTCCCTGCCCTAAACATGTCCCCCTTAGGAGGGCTGGGGCAGTGGCTTTGCAGCCAGCTCCTCTCCATCCTGCGGTCCCCTCCTGTGGCATTCAGCCCCTTGCCAAGGAGGCAATGGCTAGGTGAGTTCTTCCCATTACGTGCTTTCAAGAGAACCCTAGACTTTCTCCTGGAAGCGAGAGCATCTTTCTCTTAGACTAAGGAACTGCATTTAACCTGAGTTCAGGGTAGGGGCTGTGCAGCAGTTGTTTGAGGGCTCTGTCCTGCTCGCATCTCTCTGCTCTGCTTGGTGGTAACACAAGCTGGCTGCACAGTGCTGGCCTAATAAAACCTGCATGCTGGCGTGACTTTTGCCAGGGAGTCTCTGGCTCTGGCAGAGCCTGCTGGGGAAGCTGGCTGCTTTCCCCAGCTCCTACTGGGGCCAGGAGGAAATCGCCATCTGGGTGCAATCTGCTTTACAGGAGCCTGACCTTCCCAGCAGCTGCTGGCCTCAGCACCAGCCCTGGTCTTTGTTGGCCCTGCATAGCTCTGAGTGCCTGCAGGAGAGAGCTAGCAGTGCTTGAGGAGCTGTAGGAAAACAGATCTGCAGGAGGGATTCAAAAGAATGAGCATTTATGTGCCTCTTGTTCAAAGATAACCAGTGTTTCCTCTTGTCAGATGTGGCCAGCTCTCCCCTTCTTAGCTGAGAATGTGAGCCCAGAGAGGTGGCACCTGTAAGGGGCAGAGTGCTGTGTCTTGCTCACCTTTACAACATCTGTTTTCTGGGTCAGCTGCTTGTGCTGCTGCTTTGGGAGCTCCTGACTTCCCCTTCCTGCTAAAGGGATCATTGTGGCTTTTCTTGGGCTTGTTTTGTGACCACTCCTGTGGTCCTGTCTCCTGTTTGGGTGAGCCTCCCTTCTGTGGGGAGGTGCAGAACACCCCTAGGAGTAAAAGATTGGACTCTTAAGGTATGCATCAAGCTACTTTTTCTCACTTGAAGGGACTGATTCAATCCTGCCTAAGGCTTGTTTGCCTTTGCTGTGGGCTGGAGGACAGGCACCAAGCAGTGGTGACAGCTGGGCAGCTTGCCCCAACCTGCAGCTGCTTGAACTGCAAGGCCACTTGGCCTCCAAAACTGAATTTCCTTAACTTCTAAAAACAAATCTGGTGCCCCAAACCACCCTGGGTTGCTCACACCAGTGTGCTAGAGCAAACACATGCAGTGAAATGGATCTTTTAGTGCTGTGGCTGGGACCTGTGGCACTCCAGGGGTGAGACCAAAGGGCACTTTAAAGCAAACGGTGGTGGGATAAACCCTTAAACACCCTTCCTAAGGACAAGAGCAAGTTCCCACCTGGCTGCTGCTCCCCCAGAGGGGGATCCCAGCAGGACCCTGTGCTCCCTCTGCTGTGCTGCAGCATTTATTGCACTGCCCTGCAAGCAGAGCTGCTCCCCTGCAGCTGCCTGCACAGCCCACTTGTGGAGCAAACTCCTCTCCCTTGACTCGCAGTCAAAGCCATGGGAGGGATTTAAAGAGTTCAGGGCATGATTTAAAAAGGATAAACCAACTCTAGCTGCAGGTTATGGTAGTGCTTAAATTTTTTTGATCCCATGAGCAACTCTGTGTGTTTAGTCTTGGCTGGGTTGGATGCATGGGAATCCCAGCACTGCTTTCTGCGTGAGTATTGGATAGGAGTTTCTCTGCAATGCTAGGGTCCACCTAGTGTTTCTTTCTGGGCTCCGATCTCTGTCTCCAGTACTAGCCCACCAGAAAAATTATGGTCTTGGCAAACGTGTCCTACTAAAAGGCAAATATGCCTGGTATCCATCCCTGACTTGGAGGAAACCCAGGAATCTTCTGCTCAGTTCTGTGGCTGATCCTGCTGCACCAGGGAGTCAGGTCCTATATGATCTGGTTTAAAGGCAAGGAAAAATCCCACTTCCAGCTAGATTCAGCCCCAAGCCAGCCTGGGTACAAAGAGCTGCTTCATGCCAGTCAGACACTGAAGAAATAACTTGCTGAGAGGATCACAAACATCCTCCTTTGGGGAGGCTGTCTTTGTTCATCGAGTTATTTTCCTGCTGGAGGCGATTCTCAGATGAGGCTCCTCTGAGGCTGATGGGCTCGGGGGTAGGATGTAACGTGTGCTCCTTGGATGTGGCTCCTTCTGGGTGACTGTGCTCAGCTGGGCTGGTGGGGACTGCAGAGAGCAGGTCTGGAGCCACCAGGGTAGACCAGATAGCGCCAGACAGAAGATACCAGATATCTTCTCTGGTGCCTCGCATCAAATCAGATAAGCTGATATCTGTGTTCATCTTCTCGAGAGCTATACTGGTGGTGGGGCTAATATTTCCAGCAAGGGATACCTGCTGCTAGGATAATTCTTCATCATGGGGGAGTATGGTTTGGCTTGAGGTATGAAAGGAAATGAATATGGGGCCCTGTTCTCCAGCAGTAGCTTTGTGCCTATAGGATGGAGGTCTTGAAGGAATTGTACAAACCTCTGTAGGAGATCTAAGTGAAATATAGCCCTGAAAAATTGCCTCTGTATGCCTTGCATCGCCCTACGAGTCTGGTTAACCCATGTCCAGTGATGGGTCTTGGTGGTGGAGCTAAGGGATCAGTCTAATGCAGCACTGCTCTGTTAGTGTTAATATTCAAAAAAAAACCCACAAGTTTTTAATGTACATACTGCTTATTCTGGCTGTTTTCCTCCATACCCTGAATTTCAGTCGTGTGTAGCACAGGTTATTGCCTGCTCAGCTGCCAAGGAGCTGGCAGAAGAGCTGTTTGCCCTGTATAAAACACCAGGCTCCCACTTCTAGAAACACATCCTGCTTACTGGGGGGAAAAACTAATCACCTCCAGATTGGGATCAAAAGGCAGGAATTAAATCTGAGTGTGTTGCCCTCCTGGCAAGGTGACAGCTTGGGAGACTGGGCTTCTGATCACCTGATAGAACTGAAAGCAATGTGTTCACCTTGTGTGAGGGGTTAATGGCTTAAACTGGCAACCTTTAACATAACATTTAAAATGCCAGATGAATTCTGCAGCATTATCAGAACTTCAGCAGAACCACAAATCACTTAAAGTTTAAAATGTACCCTTCCTCCAAACCAAAATAATTGAATGAGAAGTAGATCTACCCCCGCTTCTTCTTCCCAGGATGATTTATGGGAGTGGGCATTTCTTTGGGGGCTGAAGGTTGCACTTAGCATTTGAAGCAGGAAAGAAACTGGGTTGCTTCCTACAAAACTAATCTAGGTACTAAATAAGGATGATAACATTTTTCTTTCAGTATTTGCTACCATGATCTTTACAGTCTCATAAGCCTTTAAAGGGGGCAGGTGGGAATTCTAGGTTTCTTTTTGTCTGGGTGTAGTTCAGTATTTAGAGGTTGGGGAAGTCTTAGTCTGGATAACGCTGCATTGAGACCAACATCTGTAGCAATCAAAAGCTGAGATGTTTTTTTTTTTTAGATTTCTTTACTCTCCTGCTAGGAGACCCTTCTAGAGGAAGGAAAGATGAGGGAAACAAAACCAAAACATCCTGAGTCAGCCTTCATGGCAGTACAGCCATTCATCCAAATGTGACATAGTACACCTCCTGGAGACAATGGGAATTTCTTCTTGCCAGTTTCTAATTGCCACCTTGCTTTTATTTCAGCTCAAGTGCTAAGTTTCGGTTGCTGCCTTTCTCTGTGAGAGGTTACACCACAAACTTGTGATCAGCTCCTAGCTGAGCCCCTGTTCTCCAGCTCCTTTGTCAGCTCCTGGTGCTGGCACCCCTTTGCTTCTGGGAGAGGGGCTTGAGCAGGGAAGCCAAAACTACCAGGTTATGAGCAAATGAGGTATCAAAAACTGGGGAAAAAATTAAGTTTCCTGTTTTTCTTTTTTTCTTTTTTCTTGAAGCAAAGACTTGTAGTGAGCAGTGCTATATGGTGTGTAGCTGCTTGGGTTTTGTGGAGAAACTTGTAAATCACTGCAGTGCTCCAGGGATTTGCTTGGAAACCTGGCTGGCTGATTTGGACTCCAACTCACCTGTGTCAGGCTATCTCTGGGAGGCAGAGAGAAGTGGTCCAAGGGAAAGGACTTGGTGTGCATCTTCCCCGATCTGAGGTCTTTCCTTGGTGTTCTGCCCTGCTTTGGGGTTACCAACAGCACTGCACCTGGCGATGCTCGGACTGCATCACACCCCTGGAAAAACGAAAACCCATTTTGTAACAAACCTCGGAATACGAGTTCTATGTGGGGAAGGGGGAGGAAAAAAAAGGAAATGGCATGAGATGGTGGTGTTTTGAAAGCGGCTGGGAGGGCGCTAGGACCCGGCGGGGTGTGCCCGCTCCGTCCCTTCCCCTTGCAGCCGCCCGGGGACTTTCAGTTTTGGCTGCGCTGCCTCTTTTTTTGGGGGGGGCAGGCAAATAAAACAACAACAAAACAAGGCCGAAACCGCAAGAAAAGTTCCCCCCCAAGCGTGTCAAGATGGTGAAGACGGGATGAGAGGAAAAAGCGAGGCAGCCATGGCAGCGAGAAGGGTTTTTCACCTCCAGCCCTGCGGTGAGAAGCAAAGGTGGCAGGAGGGGGGGGCAGGCACCAGGGGATGGAGGAGTTCCTACAGCTGGGGGCTGTGGGGGGGTCCTGCTTCTGTCCCTGCTTTGCTTTTGACTTTTATTTTCCCCTCCCTGCAACGGTGATCCCATTTGCAATGGGATGCGATGGGGAGGGTGGGCTGGGGATGGGTGTGCTGCTGTCCTGGAGGCTTGCTGTCCCTTTTTCCTAAGGGATGGGGGATCTGGGAGGGTTGGTGGTCCCATTGCTGCCTGGGGGGCTTGTATGGGGTTGCCTGATGGCTGGGAGGTGGGATGAGATGCTGCGGGTCGGGGTGCATTGGGCAGATTCAGCCTAGTGGGCACAAGTATGGGGCAAAGGGACTAGAGGAGAAAGGAGCAAAAGGACTAAAGGAGGAGAAGGAACCATCCCAGTTTGGGACTGTTTTTGCTCTGGGGGGTTCTTTTGACCCCTTTTGCTATCGGGTCGGTGGCTGGTTTGGGGAAGGAGGGCACTGTGAGGTGCTGGCTCTGCTCGGATGCGTCGCTCGTGGATACGGTTGCTTGACTTTGTGCTGGTAATGGGGCAAACGCCACACTAAAAAGGTGAAATCGTACGGCTGAACCAGCAAAAAGGGCTCGGCAGCCGTGTACGTTGGCAGGACCCCAGCCACGTGTCTTGGAAATGCAGCTTTGGAAGGCTGGGATAGGGGGGATTTACGTGAACCTCAAAACGTGCTCGCTTCTTGGCTCTGGCTGAACTTTTAGGTTATCTCATAAAGTGCCTCCCCCTTGCTGCCCTGCCGAAGGAAGCACTTCCTTCATCAGCATGGCTGCACTCGTGCTGGCTTTACGCTGAATTAAGGGACAGGGACTTGAGTTTGTGCGTGGGGAAGTTTGTTTGGGAGTAAAAGCAACTGTAGGTGGCACACCAGCTTTGCCTGCGAAGCAGCCGATGGGAGAAAGGTCCTCAGGATTTGTGCTGGGATCTTGTCTTGGGGAGGATTGTACGTCACCCACCCCAGCTTGAACTGAAGCAAACTTTCCTTTTTCCGTAAATTCTTCCTCAAAACTTTCTTCTATAGTGCTATTTTTGTCCCAGACTATTATTCTTAAGACCTGATGGTGCAGGCTGTCTGACCATCAGCAGTGTGCACACAAATAGTGCCTGTTGGGATCATATAGATTCCTTCCCAAGCTGCTGCAAGGTCTGATACATTCAGGATTTCTCTCTAAACCTGTAAGTTTTTCTCTCCAAACCTGTAGTTTTCTTTAAGTGTAAGCACAGCCTTGTCCCTCCTGTGCACTCACAGCCTGTCAGACTGCAGCTGAAGCATGGGATAAATTGAGTGGGGAAATCCCATGACATCTCACCTGGGCTGCTGCTGGAGTTGATTTTGTGCCTTTTTTTTTTTTTTTTAGAAACTAGAAGGAAATGGTGATGCAAGGTTTTTAGTCCTGTCTTCACTGCCACCACCCCGTGCACTGCATGCCGCTGCCTCCTTGCCATAACCGAGGCACGTTGGCTAACCCAGATCAGGCAGAGCCCTCTAGTTCTGAAATATCTGTGGCTTTTATACAGTTGCCACTCTCACAGAGTTACGTACCACAGAGGAAGTTCCTCGCCAGCTCTCGTGTCGTTCCTTGGCAGTTTGTGTTTCAGCTTGTTTAAATGAGTGTAGCCAGAAATAGGAGTTGAGCTTTTAGATGCTGTGCTTGCTCGATCACCCTGGTGGCACAAGATCTGCATGGAAACTCAGAGCTTGGGCTTAGGGTAAAGCTGGACTTACAGTAAAGCTGTAGGGAATCAGTCGAGGCTGTAACAGCCCTTAAAGCAAATTTCATTTCTCTGAGTCAATGGGGAAGCAAGGTGGCTTTAAAAGTGAAGGAATCCAAACCAGAAGCATTGTGTTGTCTAAATATATATATTGGTGGAAAAGTTTAATATTTCTTGCTGAAGTGAGCTTGAGCTTAGCTGTGAAGTCTGATTTTTAGTCCTGAGTTATCAGACTTAGCCTGGTGCCCTGTCATTTGCCCAGTAGACCCTATGTAATGCAAACCTCAAACCTTGTCCTTGCAGAAGTGTGGTGATGCTTTGTGTGTGCTTCATGCCTAAACACAGGTGTGAAATCATGTAATGAAGGGGAAAGATGTTTTTTCTCTGGTTATTCCAGTGTTGTGCTGTGATTTAGGTGTCTCTAGGGATCCCCAGTGACTGCAATCCAAAAGCTGCTTATTGCTGCACCTTTGACACTTCAGCTACTGAGAATCCCCCTCATGGAAAACCACCTCTTAAAAAACCCACCTCTTAGAAAAGTCCCATTTCTGTCTGTAGGGCTTCTCTGGAAGTAAACAGCTCTGGGATGCCTTAATGACTCGTCATCATGAAGCTGTCATCCACCCTCTAAATGCACATACGGCTGCCAAGTGCACCAGCAGATATCAGCACGTGTTAAATCCAAGCCACCTTTGTGGCTGCTGCTAGAAGCAGCTGGGGCGCGGTGTGATGCCATTGCTGCTGGGATTAGGGAATGTGCCATCAAGAATGAACCACACTAAGGGTGAAAATGAGGAGTGCTGAGCCTGTTCCTCCAAGCTCATCCGAGTCTGAGCGGTGTTTTGTGACCCTGAGGTCCACAAAGCGGCTCCTTCAGGAGTTTGTGCTGGAACCTGGTGAAATGGGATTTTTTAATTTTTTTCCTTAGTGTGATGACAGAACTTTCTAAATATGATCTAGCATAAGCTCCCGTAAAGCCTTGTCACCGAGCATGGTGCCATGCTGGCCCGGGAGCAGAGTGCTGCAGGCTTTGGCATCTGTCAGTGCTGGCTTTGATATCAAAGCGCTTAGCTGTCACTTGTAACTTCGTGGGTTTTTCTGTTCCCCCTTTCTAAATTCATCCTTGGCTCCCACTTGTGATTAAATAAAGGCTGTATAAAGGGCTTCAGTTTAATTCTGCCTGCCTGTTACTGAAGAAGGGTCTGCTGGATGGACCGGTGGGAGCTATGCCTTGGGTAGGATGCCAAGGGAACAGAGGCCACTTTGATTTATTATGGATGCTGTGCAGAGAAACTGCAAGAAAGGGGGGGGATAAAAGCATAAAAACCTGATGTAAGCCACTGGATGGGGTAACACCGATGTCTTTTTATATTGGGGCAGGAGCTTTCTTCCCTGTGGGTGGTTTTTTGGCTGCCCAGGTTTGGGGGACCTGAGGTGAACTGCAGCAGAAGGGCTCCCAGGGCTGGAGCTGTGCACCTCTGTGGCTGTTCTTTGGTGGGATGGATGGGACAGGTGATGGCAGGAGCAGAGGGAGAAATAAATTTGAAGCTGGTGGAGGGAAGATCTCAGCTGGGCAGCTTTTGTCTTGAGATGCTGTGAACAGCAAGGGTGATGGAGTGAGTTATTGGGGGTGCTACCCACTGGTGAGGGCAAAGGAGTGGGAAGAACTAGGAGGAGGGGCTGAGGATGAGGAGGGGCTGAAGCTCAGAAGCCCACCAAGATCTGGGGGGGCCCTACAGATCGGGGGGGGCGGAGGAGGGGGGCAGTGTACATGGGGCTTGGTTGGATGTATGTTGCTGTGCTCTCCTCTCTGGGCTTCTTGGTGTTGGGGCAGGTGCTGGCACCCTGCAGCACTGGGGGCTGCTGCTCGGGCTCACCCCCAGGGGAAAAAAAAACACCAAAACCACCCTGTGGGGTGCTGCCTCAGGCTTATTTTTTCATATTGCCCTCTGCCACCTCCTTCTCCAGGAGTTAAATGCCTCCTCTCCCTGCTCTGAGCCTAATTGCATCCCCCGGGTTTAGCACGTGTGTGTTTGTTTTATTCAACGCGCTGGCTGTTCCCACCGGAACAGGCTGATTTTTTTAAGGGATTGGGATTTTTTTTTGCTTATTGTGCATAACAAGCTACAGCCCGAGATATTCATTGGGGGTGGGGGGTGGAGGGAAGGAATTGTAGTAATGCCAATACTTCTTGAATATTATAAACCTGGCTTATCAGCCCGACGCAGGGCTGGAATTTGTCTCTTCCTGTGCTGCATCTCTGCTTTCTGAGAGACGCGTTTAAATACAGGCTGGAGACGCAGCCTTTCCAGTGTGCTCTGCTAGGCTGTGACAGCAGGATCGGAGCTTCTTGAGAGGCTCTCTTCTTTATTCTTTTCACTTTAATTCCTCTCCAAAAAGGAACTTCTTGGGGAGAAGGCTCTGAGACTGCATGTCCCAACAGTACCAGCTGCAGGAGGTGAAGGGAGACGCGGTTTGCTTTGTACCTGGCTCTCCTCTCTTCTCCGTCCTCATGGAGCCGGCTTCTTTCTGCTACCCCCGGCTCACCTTCCTCCGCTCGCCCTACGGCCAGTTTGGGGCGAGCGCTGACTCCTCGCAGGATTTGGCCCCATGGCCGCAGCGCCTGGTGACGCAGAGATGGACCGGGGCAGTGGACGGTGCGTGAAGGGCTTGGGGACCAAAATATGAGGGTGGCGTGGGGAAGCTGCGAAGCCCACCATGATTTAGGGGGGCTTTAAAAATGAGGGTGGTGAGGAGGGAGGCAGTGCATGTAGGATTTGGAGGAGGTGTTGATGTGGTTGTGTTGGTGCGCTCTGTTTGATGGGCTTCTCCTGGTGGTGCTCGCTTGGCTGCTGTCACCTCTACCAGGGAGCAGCTCCGGTCCCTGCTGCACCCTTGTCCTGGTGGGGTGGCCAGGGGCGCTGATAAACAACCTCAGTGCAGAAAATAAATTAAAAATAGAAAGCAATCTTAGCCAGCCTTTTTGTTTCATAAGCTTGTTTGCTCACCGAAATGAATCGGGCAGAGTTTGAAACCTGAAATACCTGCTGGAGGCTAGGCGGGCTTGTCTCACCTTTAGGGCTGCCATCCTTTCGGCTCTGGCTTCTTAAACTATTAGTGGAGATATCAGGTGTGGGGATAGGTGATTAAGCTCCTTTATGGTGAATTTTTCTTATAAGAATGTTATAAGAAAGTGCATTAGGTGTATTAGCTTGGTTCAGAGCTGTACGTGTTGTGTTATTTCAAATCTATATGGGGAAACTCAGAAAATCCTGCTGTGTTAGCAGCTGAGACCACTTTAACTGTTGATCCTGAGGGTTTATGTTCCCCCAAAACTCTTTTGGGGTAAAACATCACTCAGATCACTCTGAGATGAGGTCCCAAGCAGCCTGCTGCTTTGAAGGTAGCATTGCCTTGAGCAAGCAGCTGGGCTGGGGACCTCTTGGGTCTCTTCCACCCTCAAATCAAGACTTCCCTTACATATTAATAATGAGCTGACCATGATGCTCCTTACCTGGAGAACCTTGTCAGGTGGCATGAAAAAAAAATAAAAATAAAAAATGGAGGAGACTGGATGAGCAGTCTCGGCAGAGAGAATGCGTGGGAGGTGTTTAAAAACATGCACTGCCTGTGGTTTCGTGCAGCGGAAACAAGTCTGTAGCAGGGACCGAGGACGGGCGATGTGGCTCTGAATCCCGCTGCTGAAAGCGATGCCTCTGCCCCAGCTGTGCACTGCCTCGCCTTGCCTCGCACTGGAAAGCGTTTGCTGCCTCCTGGTAAATGTACGATCACTGGGAATTTTTATTTAAATCATGCTAATCAGAGTTGCTGTAAGGGATTCGGAGATGGAAGTGACCCAGGCGTGCCAGTGTTCGGAGAACTCGCTGTTTATTTTTTCTTTATAGGGCTTTGCCTTTTCTAAAGCTGGCTTCATGTTGCTTTGGGGAGTTGATTTATTCCCCCCCCCTCTTTTTTTTTTCTGGCCAGAATAGACCATTCCCCTGTGGGCTTTAAGTATCCAACTGGGGGAGACTTGGCTTATTGTTATGAAAATGTTGAATTGTGAGGAAAGTGAAGCAGCAGAATAGGCTGGAAGAGGCGGAGAGGATGTGGCATCTTCCCTCCAAAGCTTTTTAGGCGCTGCTTAGCTGAATGCTGGGCTGACAGGCTTGGGTATAAACCTCCTCAGATGAGGTGAGGTCTCTCCAGCTCTATCTTCTGCAACTTGCTGTTACGGACTTACTGCCCTGGTTCTCATTCCCTAACGAAGGCTCCTCATTTGCTTCTGAATGCCTGTGTTAACCCTTGCCTGTGCTGGTGAGCTGTCAAGCTGGATTGCTTGGGGGGGGTAAAAAAAGCCCATCAGAGCCCAGCTGTGCAGTCAGACATGCAGTGTGGTCAGAGCACAGCAGCTATATCCTTAAGAGATTTGCTATATCTACCTCTCAGCACCAGTTCCCCCCCCCCCTTCATCCTGCATCTTCACATCCTCTTGTTTCCCCTGTACTTGTGTCCGTAAGGTGCGGTATCCTCTCTGTCTTGTCCCTTCACTCGAGCCTGGTTGCCACAAAGCCTCCTTTAAGGAGGCACACGGGCTTTCTCCGCACACCATCCAGCAAAAAAAAAAAAGCACCGGCTCCGGAGTGCAGGCTGGCTTTAATCCTTGGCTTTCCTCCTTGCTCCCAGAGGCAAATAGCTCGGAGAGGTGGCAGATTGGGGTAGCTGGAGGAGGAAAACCGAAGCCTGGCGTGGCTGCGGTGGCATGAAGTGAAGGCGTGAAGTTAGCGGCTTGCCGGCATCTCCGCAGGGCTTAGAGGTGCCCGGCTGGGAGCTAATGGGTTGCCCTCTCACTCCACCCATCCGCTGCTCGCCAATTGGAAGTGAGGGAGAAAGATGCTCCGGATGGATTAATACTGGAGCTGTTGAACGAGCACGAGCCATTGCCGCCTCGGCCACCTGAGCAAGTGGTATTTGTGATCGAGATTTAGGATCGAGCGTGGTGGCTTGGGGGGGAGCAGCAAGGAGAGGAGCAGGGGCTGTTTATGAACAGCATCTCTGCTACAGAAGTAGTGCAGGTAAGTTGGGGACTGAACAAATGCTGAAGCCCTGCTGCTGCTGGGTGATGTTTGGACAGGAAATCCAGCAGAGCAGCCCTGCCAGCTCTTAAATTATTTAATTTGCTAAAGTAAGGCAGTACTTGATGCATTTTCAGCGGGCTTTGCTGCTTGGTGATGCTATCTGTTGCCAGTGCCGGATGTCTCTGTATTGCTGTGCTTAAGGATGGAGAATACCTTTTTGAATCCAGTTTACATCAACCAGAGCGCTGCCTTCCAGGGTTTGAATTTAGTTCCAAGATATGCATGGGGAGATGAGTAAAGATGCCTTACCTGTTCTTTTCTTTTTCCCTCTGAAATTAATGCTAAAACATCCTAGCAGCCTGTCAGAAGGGCTTTACATACTGATGGTTCACGTGGGGGAAAGTGCAGTGCTGAGTGAAAACAACGTGCATGTATGTAATCAGTCTGAAATGCTAGCAAGCATCATCCCTGTTGCTGTAGCCATGGAAGCCATGTAGACGAACCGTAAACAGTGTCCTACTGAATAACACCCTATGTGCACTGTCAGTCGGCAATGATTTCATCTCTGGACCAGAGCATTTTTATTTCAGGTTGATAATACAGGGCAAAAACAGAGCTGGTGCTGCTGGATCCCCCTTACCCTTGTTTTCTGTTTTGTGGCTCCTTGATGTGGTGGGGTGATTTGTGCCATCCTACCAAGCCGGTCATGGTTTGAAATCCCTGTCTTTGTGGAGGGGGCTGAGGCTGCAGAGGGCAGCTCGCCCACCTTTTCTGTATCCCTTAGGCTGTTTCTGCTTTTAATCCTGGGGGTTTTTACTTTGTCTGGCACCACAAATGAAAATACTGGAGTCTTTGGTGACCAGGTGCTCTGCTTCTGTCTTTCCAAGTACAAGCACAGACCTTGGTTTTGTTCCTTTGGCTTTGAGTTGGAGCAGATTTCCTGTCCTGTCCAGGTGTCCTTTGGGTGCTGGAAGTGGGAAGAGATGTGGGATCAACTTTGGTGCGAAGCACTACTTTCTATTTTGGTGGCAATGAGATTGGAGGATAACAGCTTTGTGGTAATGCACTTTGTGTTCCAAAACATGATCCTGGTTCCCTGGGAGCTGCTGCACCTGCTCCAGGAGCAGCTCTTCCACCTGAGGAAGGTGGGACCGAGGTGTCTGTTCATTTACACCTTAGCTGCTTAATCATTGCAGTATTTAATGCAGATGAAATTTTCAGAGGAACAGAGATGTTCCCTGCACTAGCTCTGAGCAGGTGAAATTTTATAGACTCTTAACCAAGTCTGTGTTTTTTATGCAGAACCACTGTGGATATGTGGCAGGTGGTGGCCTCTGGAAGGACCTGCCTGTCCAGGGAAAACAATTCAACAAAAACATCAAAAGCACCTTTTCAAAATGCCTTTTCCAACCCATATCTAGCCCTGAACAAGACTTGGGGCTGTTGCTGTATCTCTTCCGATTAAGAGTTATGAGATTCTTCTGATAGGGCCCTGTAAGCGAAAGAGCTGTCTGGAAGGCTGTCAGTAAGAGTTAAAGCTTTCTAAATTATTTAAATGCTTCAGGAAAAGTGTACTGAAGCCTCTGCTGGTCTGTCCTTGGGTCTTTGCCAACTTGTGGGATCTCCGGAGGTATTTGCTTTCACTCCTCTCTGTGTAGCACTCCTGCAAGAAATCCTTGCGAGTCTTAAATCATTGTTCTAGAGGGCCTAGCAAAACACAACCTTGGAGGGGGGGAAATGATAATAGCCCAAATTCTTCATCTGGCAGCCAAAATCCCAAAGTGTCCTTGGTCCCCCAGCTTCTCAGCTTGTCCTGCTCACCTGCTAAATGCTGGCCAAGAAACCTGACCGAGGAGGGGGAAGAGATCCCATCAGCAAAGCAGCTGCAGAGCTCTCAGTTTACAGGGTCGTTTCCTCTTGCAGCTCACCTCTGGGAGGCACCCTCGGATATTAATTGCTTGGGGTGGGCTAAATTGTGATGAGTCAACCTGGACAGCCTGGTGCTGCTGGTAAATGCGAGCACTACTGACACTGACCTCTTGTGTGTGTGTTTTTGGGGAGGGAGGAGGTCTCAAACCTGTCAGTGCTGCAGCCAGCATTTTTTTTAATAAGGTGGCTTTATTGCCATGGGTGCTCTGGAGGAAGCTGGGGAGGGGATGAAGAAGGGGATTTTTCAGTGCAGCGAGGAAAATGCTTTGCTTTGAAAGCAGACATGTCTGATCCCCAAGCTCGTGTGTGGGTGTATGTTTGCCTGGGAGTGAGCAGGCAGGAGGGATGCTTCCTGCTCTATCCTTTCAATATCATGTTTTCTATTTCTACAGCCAGCAACTGTGAAAGTGAGTCTTGAGGTTTTGTTTACTGGAGTGACCGCGGCATGATTTAAGGCCTCCTCACGCCACTTTCTGTATCAGAAGAATGTCCAGCTCCTTGCATATAACCCCTGATTAAGTGCTTTATTGCTCCCCGAGCTGTGAAGCCATAAAGTCCTTTCCTGTCTGGATCAGTGCTGTGCTGGGCACTGTAGCTAGATCCAAATGACTCCTGCACCATGGGTTAGTCTAGATGTCAGAGGGCTGGTGGTGCGTCCTCCAAAACCCAATGAAATTGTTTTCTAGGGGGTTTTAGAGCCATTAGCTCAGGTAATACAGACCTCATGGACTGTATGGAGTTTGAGGGGTATAGGACTCATGTAGGGAAGCAAAGAGGAGGGTGCAAATCCTTTAGACATACTTATTTTGGGGATGGGAGAGCTGCAAGTGATGCATCTACCCGCTTCTGTGGCAAGAGGAGTATATTAAACATCCATACCTTTTTTTAAAGTGTACTTGACTGGCTGTCTACACATAGGGAAACCAAAGCGGGTGTCCTTGCAGGTCCAAATCTCTTGGCTTGAGCAGCAATTGGCCGGTAGATTGCGCTGCTTAAGAACAGCATCCCCCTTGATGTCTGCTCTGACCAACATTGTCTTCTAAGAGCTTACCAAGGTGAAGGGGTTTGGAGTAGATTTAAATAGCCCTGGGTAATGGTTGTCTTCTAGACTGTCTTCAAGTCTTTGGGTTGATTTCTTGTGAATGCTGTGCTGAACAACCTGTTTGGGTAAAAGTCTCCAAAGAAAATCCCTGCTCTGTTGCCAAGCCATGCCAACTCCTGCTATACCATACCAATGTCTTCTTTAAACCTCTGCTTGTGTCTTGTGGGGTGAAGTCCCCCAGACTGGGTGTGCTTGGTGTGCTGTGGCCATCCTTCAGTACCCAGTTGTGTTTTGGGGCTCTGCTTTGCCCTTCTCTTTGGTGGTGCCACCAAGACAAGTAGAGGACAAGCAGAGGAGGGATAATAAGGCTCCTACATGTCTTCTTCTAGAAGGGTTTATCCCTGTCGGTCTCAGCTTGGGATGAGATGCTGAGGGGTGTCTGCAGTGGAGAAATGTGCATGGTGCTTGCAGGGGAAGGGAGGCTGTAAGAGGTCTTTAGTTGATCTTGGCTTCCATCCCTTCAAGGTAAAACCTTCAAGGTAATCAAGGTAAAACACCCTAGAAGGCAGTTGATTGTTGATACTGCCCATTTGATGAATCACAAAATGTCTTTTTACCCCAATTGATTTTTTTCTATTATGTTGTCTTGCATTTCTATTGTTGCAAACCAGTGCTTTCTGGGGAGAGGTCTGTGTTCAGGCTTGTAACAGGCAACAGTGCTCCTGTGCTGTACTTCCCAGCTGCTTTCCTGCCCGAGTATTAACAAGCATGCCTTACTCATCTTACAGTTCTTTGAATTACGGTGACTTAGTTCTGAAACCTGGACTTGCGTGTTTTGTTTTTTCTGGCCTTTGTCACACCTCTTAGGTGTAGAGAAAACAGGTAAAATTTCAAGCTTTTGTCCTATATGTCGATCATTATTGCTCGGAAAAGCAGCATATTGGCATGTTTCTCGTCCCTCTCTGCCAACGTGAGATGAGTTCTCACCAGCCTTTTCCAGCTGAAGTATTAAGGGCTGTGGGAAGGGATCAGCTACTTAACGTGTAGATAGAAATGAGAAGTGCTAACTTCAGGCAAAACAGCTTTTCACATGCTGCTGTCCATCCGTTCTTGCTGACTTGAATGGCTTTAAATAATTTGCAGCAGATGTCTCTACCAGGAGACCTTGGTGCTTGGTTCTTCCACGAAAACTGCAAAGAGCTTGTTCTGTAAGCATGAGTGATGCTATGCAGGGGAATTCTGCAATATTGATACCTTTGAGCATGATCAGTGAGTCAGTGTGATCAGAGATGCAGCCTGTTGAGCTGGTTTTCTATTCCTCCGCAGTGATGCAGTTGGGTTACAAAAGGAGTTTGAAGCTTCCTCTTCCTCCAGCTGTTGTTGAGCTCTTGCTGCATACAGAGGCTTTCAGACTCTCAACTGCAGGTTCCTTTTGATTAATGCTCCCCATAATTAAAAGAAGACCCCTCCTGAAGGTTTCTCTTGAGATATTCCTTGTTTTTTTTCCTTACATCTGTCCAGTTTTCTGCTGACTTTGGGTGGAGGAGGGAAGCGGTATAACTTGGTTAGTAGGCACGTGAAGCAAATGCTCTCCCTCTGCCCCAAATCCCATAAATCCCATGAACCTTGGTGCAGCCCCTTTTCTTGTGGTGTTAAGTCATGATGGGGTGGAGAGAACTAAAGAATAATGATTGAGCTCACAGTTAATATTAAAACACGAGGTTTGGTTTTCTGGAGCCCTGGTTGGGGTAGCTTTGTATTGTCAGAATTAGAGAACACCATACATGTCTAAATTAAGCCTTAGACTTGTCCTCAGATCTCAGTTTGAGGTAGGGAACTAACTGCAAGCTTCCCCATCAAGCAGGGGAGCTGGCTCAACTGTTTAGTGGTGGTGATGGATGCTTTTCGCATTGACAAACGTGTTCATGGAAGGAAGCCTGAAGTGGCTGATGACCTTTCTCAAAGCTAAAGCCCTGCATGTCTTCTGGAAAGAACATTTATTTCCAGGTAAATGGGATGTTTAGGGTGGTGTCATGCTGAGAATCGGTAATTCCTCCCAGGAGAAGACTGGGAAAGTCTGAAGGTTTTTTCAGCTGACCCTTTAAGCAAGAAGTTGGAACAGAAACTGTCTGAAGTGATTTGCTTTTCTTTGAAATCCTCCTGAAGGCAATAGATGTGTGTACTGATGAGTTTAAGTGTCCCCAGTGCAGCAGCAAAACAGTTCTGGAGGAAGGCTTGAAAGTGGTGGGAAATGGGGTATAGGAGCACACCCTGGGTGAAAGATGATGAAGGGACTTAGGATGTTCTCATCAGTACTTACTGAGTAACTAAATGCTCCAGATGAGTTGTACATGCTACCTGCATGGTGCCATTAAAAGGCTCAAAAGTGATTTTTTTCTGGTTGCAGTTTAAAAACTGTATTGCTTCAAAATAAGTTCCAGTTATAATACCAAGACACCAGGATGTGGAGAGCTTTACTGGAGGGAAATCATAAATGCTGAAGTCTGTAGTCAGAATTCCCATGCTACCAACTTGTTAGAAAGCTACATTTTGCTTCAATAGAAGGCTCGAGCTGCAGAGCTGTTTACTTGGAAGATGCCAGCAGCAGAACATTTTAATCGAGTTACCGAAGTATCCAGAGAATGTGTTTTTATTTATAATCTGCTAATATTGCAAGGCTCAAGAGAGCTTATTACTAACCTTAAAACAAGAGAGTTAAAATGGGTTATTAGGAGATCTGAGATGCATCCCCTGCAGGAATTTAATAATGGAGGATGGCATGGCAGGGTTTTGTCTGTTCCTTTTGTTGTTAAATGCAAATGTAAAAATGGTAAGAATGTAAGAAATGAGGAAGCACATCCACTTTTTGTCTGATGCTTCCCCCTGTGGATCGTTTCAGTCCGAAGACTGAGCACCTTAAGCTACAGCAAACTCGAATGTCCTACCAGTTAAAGTACTGAGCTTCATATACCTCCCCCCAGTGGCTCCTTCCAAGTGATTACGGTGGCTTCGAGTCAAAGGGCAGTGGCTTCCTTTTGAAATCTAAGCAGTAACCCGGAGTACAGAAAAATAAGCGTTGCTTTCCCCTTTGCAGCACTTCACTGGGTTTTGCCTTTAAATTCAGTGCTCACAAAGAGATGAGAAAACAAGCTTTTATGTGAAGGAGAAGCTATGTGGTGACACTCTTAATGCCTGTCCAATTTATTTAATGGACATCTTTGTAGGGAGTAAGCTGGGGTGGTAGTAGAAATTTATTGGAGTAAAATAACTCTTAAAAATACTTATCAAAAAAGCTACACCCCGTGCTTTTTGGTAGATAAGAGATGGCATCTTTGTTCTCCCTTTGTATAAGGAAAGCAATTGAGGAGTGTGGTTGTCCTTGTAGGTGCTGGATGAGAAAGGAGAGCCTGGAGAGTGAGGATGTAGCCCTCTTCATGAGATACTGAAGGCATGAGAGGGAATTTGCTGTGGTGTGTATCTTAGCTCCTCAGAGTAATCCGTTCCAGCTTTGTCTATAGAAGCCTGTCCTTATGTCTCGCTGAAATTGCTTGGTTTGGATTTTAATTGCTGAAATCTAAACAAAAACCTGGGGGAAAGAAACCATCAATGTGGTATTGCATTTGATGGAAGTGGCATGGGGAGAAAAATCCTGCCCTGCAATAACAAAGTAGGTCTGTTCCTCCTGCCTGCAAATGTGCAGGGGCTGATTTTACTTCATGGAAACAAATCTGCAACTCCATGAGCAGCCTGGAGCATTTTAACATTGATCTGTAACGTACCTGAAGGCTCATCCAAGGCCAGGCTTCCCTAAGCTTAGCAAGTGAATTAATTACTGCAGTGTTTTATAGCTACTTCTTGGATGGACTTTGAATTTTAAGGACTGGAGGTGAGATGGGGAGAAATGCTGTGTCGCAGGAGTTGGGTACATACCTTATTACTAGAGAAAAGATAACTGCTCTCAGTTCTGTGCAACTCAAACCCCGCTACTCCAGTCTTCAGGAAAACGTGACCAAGGAGCCAAAACCTCATTAAAATCCCCTAAGCCTTAGGGAAGGAGAAGCACCAGAGCTTGCTGGCATGTTTGCCTTGCTGACTGCTTCTGAGCATCCACTGGAGTACGGTCTAGCTGGTGTTGCTCTTAGCTAGTATGCCATAAATATAGGCTAGGCTTGCTTGTGCCAAACAGCTTGGAGAAATATGGGGTTGGAAGGGGAAGGTGATGTATGAGGAGAGTCATCCTCCTCTCCCTGAAATGTCTCCTTTATTCTGTGTGGTTAAATTGGATGGTTCTCAGGATGAATCTCTCGGGATCCTCTTAGATCCTCTGAGATGCAGATGGTGTAGCCCCCAACTTACCCTTCCTACCTCCACTTGTGCAAGCATGTTGACCTTTAAGCTAGTTCCATAGCTCCATGTGTGTCTGTTTACACTTGTGTAAACACCCCATTGCCTTTTACCTCCTGGGCACATTCCCTACCATTCTTGACGTCCATGTACGTAGCCCCTTCCGTGGGGGATGCAGCAACTTCTGAAAAGGCTCCGCTGCTGCTGTTTTGAAGCCCAAATCCCGTTGGCACTCTGGGATGATATTACGCAGGGAGAAGGCAAATTACCAGGGCTGAACTTTAGCCAGGACATAGTAGGGTGAACGCCCGACTTTTTTTCCCCAAACGTGCCATTGCATCTTTAATTATAAGGTTAAGACCTTTATTTTATGACTCATCAAAAAAAAAACAGCACCTCAAAATAATTGCCTGAGCATGTTGCCTAGGGGACTACTACTCGTTTGTGACTCAGAGGAGCGAGTGCCACCTAATGAAATGGCACTGATGCTGTGACACTCAAACCTTGCTCTTTTCATGCCTAGTCCAAGCAGCGACCTGGCCAGTCTCCCATGAAGGCGCCAGGTCAACCCAGGTGATGCTGCAGATAGGTGTTTGAAGAAAGCACTGGGCATTATCTGACCTGTAGAAATAAGTGTGTGCAGCTAAAGGAAAACCAAATGGCCTCATTCTGCCTAGCAAAGGTTGAGCATGTTGCCTCAGGCTCCTTCAGAAGCCATAGTAGATGTGAGGAATTGATATTCTATCCCGGGGGAGCGCTGGCCTCTGTTCCTTGGGTAATCCGTCTGCCTAGGCAGACTTTGTTTGTTTCTCTGAAATACGTAAATGCAATCATTACACAATAAGAGCCTCTTTAAAAACCTTCCTTTGATCATTAGCATGCTAATCAGCCTGGATGGATCTTCTCCTTCCCTTCCAGGTGGAGGGAAACAATTGACTCGTGTAATGGGTGCCCCTTGGCCACGGTGCGTTTGTTCCTCCGGCCTATTGTTCTGGGATGAACTTGGAACATTGTGTTTCTCTCTTGGACCAGACACTTGAATTGCCCTCGGATTTGTTTTTTTTTTAATGGTCATCAGGGTGTCCCTCCAGGAACCTGTGCAGCTAATGCTGTCTGCTCTGAAATGTCTGAGCCATGCTGAGCTGTGACAAGTGTTAGGGCTGGAAGATGCTGTCATCATGGGTGTGACTTGTATCCGTCTGGTGCACAAAGGCTCCCGGTGGACCAGGATGAATTGTAATGCCTGCAAATGTGACACCCTAAAGGGAGAGGGGAAAACAAGTGTGTACTACCTGTAAGCCAAAAGTTATGGGGTAGAGAAAGGGTCTTTGGGAAATAATCTCATACCTCAAACGAAAAGCAGGAAACCTAATCTGTAGAACAATAAAGCAGGCGAGACCTCTTTCCTTGTTGGCCCAAATTCATCCCAGGCTTGCGTAGGTAATGTTTGATTAGCCTGATGAAGTGGGGAAAGACGGAGCAAACCTATTCCTCTTTCTGATTGCGTTTTGGCTAGGAAGCTGTATAGAGAAGCAGCATCCAGGAGCTGCCTTTGCAAGGGACTGCTCAGGTGACTTGAAAGGCTTGAAATAAACCTTTATCAACTGGCTGTCAAAACAGGGCATGCACCTGTAGAGAGGAGTTGGTGTTTCCATACAATCTGAGTTGTCAAATGCTGATAGTGTTATAAACAATCAGGTTGGGTTTGGCTACCGGACTTTGATCACACCTGAAACCAGGTTCTCTTCTCTGTACGAATATCTCTGCTTGGTAAATACCAAACTTCCCAGCAGGAATTGCAGAACTGACTTGCTAACAAATAAAATGTCCCACAGTGAGTCATGGGGACTTGGTCCTGGTGCTGCTGTGTTTGTGGATTTGCCCTTGGTCAGTCCTCTCCCACTTGTTTCCTTGCAAGACCCTCCTGGTGCAAGTGGTGCTTCCTGCAGGACCCCAGCTCAGGAAGCAGGCAAAGGAAGGCTACAGGGTTTTGGTGCTTATCTTGAAGTGCCAAAAGCTATTTGGGGGGGGGTGTCCTAATGATTAAGAACAGTAGGATAGGATGTAAAAACTTGTTCTTATCTGAATCAAGTTTTTTCCTACACAAAACTAGTTCTTTTTATCCAAGTGTAAGATACAACCTGGACTTCATTATGGCTTATATTTTTAAAAAGGATTCTCTTGGATGCTTAGCATCTATTATTTGTGCATCCATTTGTTTAGGTTTGATAGGTCACTGTGATACCATCAGGCTTGTCCTGATCTTTGGTCTTGCTGTTTTGTGGTCCCAGCCCAGGATGCCTGAGACAGCCTAACTGTTTTCGTGCAATAATTGCAACTGTATGGGATATTCTGGTAAATGCTAAAGTCAATAAACAAAAGGTTAAAGTTGCCACATCGAGGGGAAAATTTTCTGTCTGTGGTATTTTGGGGCTGTAATCCAGGCTTAAAGTGAACTTAGCAGCAAGGTGAAGATGTTCAGCATCATGGTGATTCTTACGTTTCTTCTTTTTTCTTTTTAGAGTCTCCACCAGCAGCGATGTCAAGAAATGGATACTTCTTTGAAGAGAGTGGCAAGTATTATTTGACTGACTTATATGTAGCTTCACCTTATTGGGGTGAGAGTTGTGCTACAGGGTTAGCTGAGAACTCAAAACGGGTGATACAAAATTCATGTAGCTTAAGCAGCATGCGAACACAGGCTTGCATCATAGTTGTGTAATCTAGTACTGGAAGCAGACACTGCGTTTTTATATCCTGTAGATGGTCTAGATATTCAAAGCAGTAAATAATCACCTCATGTTGTCAACACTATTCTGGGTGGCTCCTTGCTTTTCCAGTTCTTTCAGGATATTTTCCTGTAATGCAGCCTGGCAAGTGTGCTTGTTTCCCACTTTTTGGAGTGGAGATCAAATGTAGGTGTCAGATCCCTTTGGAGACAGCCTGCTAAGAGCATCAGGCAAACACTGTGTGGTTCCAGTAAATGCATCTCTTAGTGCAGAATGTCTCAAGGATTTCTTTTTGAACTATGGTTAAACTGAGGCATTTGGAAACTTGTCATCTGCCTTGGCAAAGGTGGCTGACAGTACTGATAAGGGGCAGAAATAGCATACAGCCAAACTTGAAGTGCAGGGAAGTTCCAACCTTTCTGGTTTTGGAGAAATATGTGCACGAGGTTGTTAGGGAGAGATCATCTTGAGATGTAAACCCAAGACCAGTCCCTGTGGGATGTGCTATCTAAAGACATGGGGTTTCTTGCCCATCAGAAGGTGTTGTGCTTGGAGTGTTCAGGATTTCCAAATGGTGAGAGCACAGGACTGAAACACTCCAGTTATTTCAGTCTGCAGATGCTTATAGCTGTCACAACACTCATCTATCTTCTTCCAGAGGGCCAAGCCTTTAGGTTAACATCTGGGAAGGGGAGGCTGAATATCTGCCAGATGCAGCTGTGAATCCAGTGTTACTATTGACAATCCTTCCTCTGGCACTGGCTCACTCATCTCCTCTGTCTTCTCTGAAAGCACTATGTAAGCCAATTTCTAGGAGGAAAAAGATGAAACTGGGAGCAAGTCCTGTCAGCTTTAGCAAGAGGTCTTTTGAAAAGGCTGGGGTAAAGTAACAGAAGGGTAGGAACTAGTGCTTGAACTCCAGAAGGCTTTATTTCCTTGATATTTGTGGGTTTCTTAAAGGCATGTGGGGTTGGAGGTTTAGGTAGCCCTGTTTCTACTCTCCTTGGATTGCTTGTGTCCCCTTGGGATGTGCCTGGTGCTTTCTTGTGAAGGGGAATGTAAGAAGATGATCTAGGCTGGAGCCTGGAGAGATAACAAAGCCTCCAGTTCATGGCTGTGTAAGGGCTTGCTGAGGGCTAAGGGAAAAATACAGCTGCATTTGTCCTTCCCAGTTATGCAACAGTCTCCTGTATCCACCTATTTCATCCCAAACCTTCCTGCTACAAAACAGCAGGGTAGCATCTGGCCTAGCATCTTATGCTGGGAAGCTGCTGAGTGTCCATTTTCAGGATGTAGCTGCCTCTAGCAGATGAACTCAGTATCTTCTCTTCCTCTTATTAAAGAAAAGTATCAAACCCAAGCCCCAGCAGACTTCTGGGTGTTCTTAGAGCACATAGTTTTGGCATATCCTGTGCAAAGCTCTCCTTTGAGCTCTGCCTTTTTTTTTTTTCAACTTGGTGCTATGGCAGTGAGAACTTATCTTTGTCCCAGTTGTATTATCCAGCTGCTTCATCTCGAAGGAGATGGCACCTTAGAGCTACCAGTAAGGGCTTGATGAAACTTTTTTTCTTGTTATGCTTCTGCATGGACCGAGGAAAGGAGGGAATGTTGCTTGTGAGTTCATCCTCAGCTTGCATGTGGTACTGAGCCATGCTGTGATTGAAAATAGTGTATTCCCCTTACCCTCAAATCTGCTGTCATTCTCGTTCCTCAGTCTTCTAGTCATTACAAACTGACCTTTTTTTTTTTTTTAAAGTTCACTTGGTGTTGGGTGATGAGTCACCTTACACTGCCTGGTTGAGCTGAGGCTTTGTGTTTCTGCACAGAATATGCAGGCAGCGCATCTCAGGAGCTGCTCATGCGAATACCCACATCCCTCTGCAAGGCAGCACCTTGGCTCTCTAGAGAAATTCAATGTGGATTCTCGAGGAGTTGCCCAGAAACTTAATCAGGCCTAGAGGAAGAAGTTACCTTTTCATGTTTCAAAACAGCTTGTTTTGAAATGGGGCTATGTAATCATTGAGCTCTTTCTTTGCACCACTTGTTTGGATCAGCCAGTTCAGTCCTGAGACCAGTACATGCTTTAAAATTTGAATAAAATCCTAATCTGTTTAAAAAAAGGCAACCCTTCCTTTGGTTTCCTTAGTGTTTTTTTTCCCTCACCTCTCAGCTGAGAAATCTCTCCTGATACTATTGCTCTTTGCACAGCTGGGCTCTTTCCTTATCTCCTCCTGAGATCTCTCATATACATATGGTTTTCAGTATCCTTCGTAATTAGGATGTTTTTGTTCCAGACCATATCTGAGGCTCTGTTTGAAGACTGTCTTGCCAGCTAACTTTTTTTTCCTTGTTGTGTTCTCAGTAACAGCTGCAGCAATGTCAGACCTTAAAAGTTGAGATTTCAATTTTAACTGAAATCGTTATATCAGGGGTAATTGCTGCACCAACACAGTGCTTTGTAAGACTCTCCTGGATATTTGCTGTTCACAAAAACTTACTGTGGTATTTAATAATTTGTAGCTCTGTTTATTAGTCACCGAGGAGCTGGGAAAAGCCCAGGAAGGATTTTCTAGCGAACGGATGCTAATATATGACTTTTCTTAAAGCTCAGAGGGGTTTTTATAGTCTCCTGTCTGATAACTTCTTAAATGGCTAAAAATCTGGAAAGTTGATCAAAGGAGCCTGTGTATTTAGTCATAAGTTACAAGTTTCTGGCGTACTCCAGTTCTCTGCTGCTGCTGGAAGAACTAAGTTGAAAGTCACTGTGTTCTTCAGTGCATTGCAGAAGGTAAATGTGTGTAATATGGCTGGCAGGAAAATTCTGCTTAACATCTTTCTGTAGAGGCAATATTAGGATGAAAAATGAGGAAATTAGTTCATGTCTGCCCAGTTAGTTTCTGATGTGAAGCTTGGTGACAGCAGGTATGTGTGGCAGTTGTTGGCCACATTTGGTTTTGATTCATGTGTTTCATCAGACTTAATAGTTGTCTTCTGACAACAATATCTCACTGGAAATCTGTGTTTTCTACCCATTCTTTTATGTCTGGATCGAGCCTTTTTCCACAAACAAATGAACAAAATCTGGCATTGTGCAGTAGTACTTGTCGGTGCGGACTGCGCATTTAAGTCGCTTGAATCATCAGCAAGGTTTTCTCAAATGAGGTTTGTTCTTGGCAAATTTAGGTGATTACTGAGATTTTGTAGACCCAATTCCAAGCTGCAGATAATGGGAATCCAGATGAAATGCAGCTCCACAATCCACGTTTAGAATAACTCACCAAACCCTGAACTGTCCCTTGGCTGTCAACCTCCTGCACCTTCTTTATGAGGGGATGGGGATGATGAACAGCCAGTGCTCACTACAAGTCTATTAGCTCTGAAGGCATTGCTATTAGCTGCAAGTGATTAAATTCTGCCAGTCTGTGATGAGCTGCTTAATTGGTGCAAGAACTTTCTCTGATAAGGCACAAAACCAGAGGCTTTCTAGTTCATCTTGCAAAATCCCATGGAAGGAGCTGCAGTGTAGTGTTGGGGATATCTGAACTGTTGCATTGTTTTTAGAGCTGGCTCAACAGATATTGCAGCATAAATTTTGTCTTCCAGAGCAAATCCTTTACTGCTTGGTCTCCTCTGACTTATTAATTGGTTTTGCTGGCACAATAAATTGCAGTTGTGCTGAAGGGCCCCAAGGCCCCAGTCTGGCTTGGGATGTTTGGATATATTTTATCTACTTGTTTTTGTTTTTCAGTTCAGTTTGGTATGTGTGGTGTTTTTGTGTATTTTTTTTAAGCTTGTCTCTATCTGTCTTGGAATTGTTTGCCCAACCAGGAGATTAATCTAAATGTCTTTTGTGAAACAAATTCTTTTGCAGTGGGTTTCCCTGATGAGATGCCCAGTTTAACAGCAGATGATACACTACTGCTACCTATGGACGGGGAGACTGAGAGGGTCTCTGACAGATGTATTTCTGAGAACTGTCTATCGGGAGGCCTATAATGAAATGAACAGTCCTGATTTCTGTGAGTTCTGATACAGAACTGAAATTCCACGTGCTGCAGTGTTTTTTAAAAACAAAACAAAAAACCCCACTGAATTACTTGGATTATTCACAACATTTCCTAGAAATCTGGCTGCAAAATACAATACTGGAATTAATTCAAAAGTGCCTGGGTGTTTTTTTTTTTTGTAGTAGATCAGTTCTTTCAGTTCTGTTATGAATTATTGCTGAAGTGGCAGGGGAAAGTTTATATTTCCATCTGGCTCTTCTGAGAAAGGCGGACGCAAAATAGGGTTGGAAACATGCAACTGAAGTTATGGCTGGCTGGTAGTGGAGGGATCTGTTACCTCGAGGATGTGGATCTTGTCTTGGTGACTCACCTGCTAGACACTTTCTACCTTTTTAACCAGATTAAATTGTGGTTTAATCTGTGGCCTTGAAGTGCTCTGAA
Organism: Nettapus auritus; assembly: GCA_011076525.1. Classification (NCBI taxonomy): domain Eukaryota; kingdom Metazoa; phylum Chordata; class Aves; order Anseriformes; family Anatidae; genus Nettapus; species Nettapus auritus. The sequence continues at coordinate 94,564,503 of CM021768.1, read as the reverse complement.
AGCTTAGGGAACAGATTGACGTTTTCACAGCAGGTGGTTGTTACTGCACAGAGCTGTATCTGATGGGCTCCCAATAGTTTCTCTAAAGCCAAGAAGCATCGCCAGCACATCCCCAGCTGTTCTGCTTCTCATGAGCTACCTGTGGAGGGGCTGGAGTTAGAAGATGCTTTCTAAATCTCACCTGAATGACTTTTCTGGATCATTTATATACCTGTGTCAATGAATAAGGTTCAGCTTAATAAAGGATGTTGTTTAACACAAGCATGGGAGGTAACATTTGGATGCATCTTGCCAATTTGTTGTCAGCAGGCCTTGAGCAGTCCAACAACACAGCCTGTGGACAACCCCTAACCCCCAGTAGCCTTCTCCTGAGCTGGCATAAACTGGCTGTGTGGCTGCCTGCCACAGGGTAGGTAAGTTTCCCTAGGCTGAAAATAGCGAGCTGTGCCAGGGAACATCTCAACTGTGAACCAAAGGAAAAAACTTAAAATTCTAGCAAGCATCCAGCTGTATACAGAGCTGCTTTATTTAATCAATGTGGCTTAAATTTTTAATTTTGGAGGCAGCCTTGCAAAAAAGTGATGAGATAGCAGCTTTTGGAGAATGCTGCTCTGTGGCTACAGCACTAATTTGTCTTCTCGAAGGCACGGAGTAATTTGTTAGGAAGGAGGAAATCCTTCATGATTTGCTTTTCAGACTCTTATGAGTTACCAGAAAAAACAACTGAGAACAAACTTTGAAGTTTAACCTCAGCATGAAGATGTGAAATCTAGGCAAATGTTTACATAAAAGCTGCTCTCCTACCTCTGTAGTTGTTCTTGTCTCAAATGAATTTTTAATAAGTAATTATGCCGAAAGCAGCCTGTGATGTGTGACCAGAAGCTTGCCTTGCTTAGTGTGTGTACAGGATGCTATATAAATCCTTGTTTCTGGAGTACTGTGCAGACTGGAGAACTAGTAATGCTTGTGCAAAGTGCTTCTAACCCTCTCCTGTGTCCCTTGATAGCTTTGTCCCTGCCAATATTAACCAATTGTAAGGTTGTCTACCCTTTGGAGGCAATAGGAGTCCTTATTTTTGTGCATTGTGTAAAGGTCAATATGGAGTTTAAGGCTCCATTATTAATCGAGTTTACTTTTGCACTCAACACAGGGAATTTAGGTGTTTTCTGAGAGGTGTAATGAATCCACAAGCCTGCAGTGCTCAGGGAACAAAGCAAGCCCTCTAACTTTCAGCTCAGGCCGATCACTTTAGCCTAATTAAAACCTCATGCCATTCTTGAAGAGTAGTGTCTACTGTTAAACAAGTTGAAAATCCAAAGGACTGGACAAAATAGATGAAGTTCACTGTTAAACTCAGTGTGAGACCTTCAACGTGGCATTATGCTGAGCACTAGGATGCTTGAAGAACCAGACCTGATTTTTAGGGTAATGTCTGTATCTAAGTTGATGTCCCCTTATTTTAAAAGTTATAGAACCCATGTTACTGCTCCTGTTCATCTTTCTATAATTAATCCACATTTCCCTGGAGAAAGTTGGTGCACATAGCTCTTGGGCTTCTCTGAAACAAGAACTTGCAAACTCCTGTGCTTGATTGAATCCAACCACAGCAGAATTGGCAGTTTGGTTTATGTGAAGCTTATGGTTTGAAACACTAAGGGTGAGGCCGACTGTCGGGTTTCAGTTCTGAATGGATTAGGATCAGTGACAAAACATCTAAAGTGGTGGAGTTAGAAGGCAAGTCTTTGCTTTTCCAGGGTAAAATGAGCAAGGCTGGGTCTGACAGGAGCACAGTGCATGCTGCTACTCTGGCACTCTGGTGGGGTGACCAGTGCTGCTTTGCAGAAAGGAGGACTGTCCTGTGACTTGCTACCTGCTGTGCCTAGAAATTAAATCATGAAATGAAATCATCTCAGTTTTAAATGAATTTAATGTGACTAGCTCATCTTGTTGAACTGCCAATTGCGTGAACCCCAAAGAACCCTTTTAATGCAACTTTCTGGCTTTTTGAAGAGATTTCATGGGCAGGGACAACAACCACTTCAGAAGGAAAGATGCCATCCTAGTATTCTGGAAGCTGGCGTTTGATTTGGGTGAAGGAATTGACATTGGTGTACAAACAGGTGCATGTCTGCTTTTCCAGGCTTGTAGCTCACATTACCTTAGAAGTTGAGGATAAAATGTCTTTTCAGAAAAACTGCTCTGAGTGTTTCTAGTCTTAAGGTTCACATATGGCATATTCAGAAATAAAGCGTGCAATTTTTGCAAAGATTTGGCAGAAGTTGGCAACCTTGATAAGCTTTCATCTTAGCCAGATTGGTAGAGTAACATAGAAAAACCATGGATGTGTATCTTACTCTCATCTATGCAACCGCTGTCTAAACAGTAGCAGCAATCTATACTGAAACAAAATTCCTCCTGAGTAGTGTACACACACCTAGACTGTGCAATATTTGGGTTACAGTAAAGCAAAAATTCCCAATTTTCCCCCTAAAAAATTCTTCCTTAGCACAGGAAGGCAGGTGAAGCATCTAAACAGTCTGCAGTGAAGTGTGGATAGATGCATTTTTACTCCTAACCTCCTGGTTAGTGTGCATGCTTGCAGATGTTGATTTAAAATAACATGATTGGCTTTGTGTCTACTCTGAGGCATACCGAAAGGTTATGCTGGGGCTGTGTCTGGCATGAGTCTTGTAACCTGGCATGTGGGATGATGTCATTAGGAACGTAGCTGCTTTTTTACCCAGGAGAATTTTTTGATTAAGACTTTCAGCTTCTTTGGTGAAGTCTGCAGCCCCTGGGCTGTGAGCGCTGCTCCCACGGAGCAATTAAGCTTTTCTAGGGAATGTGTGTGGGGTTGGAGTTGTACTTCCTGATAACTATTCCTCCACTGATTTTTTTTTTTATTGCTGCAGCTCCCAGGTGCTGCTAAGACAAGTGGTGGGAGAGGTAATGCCACCTCCACTTGCTGCAGCTCAGTTCAGGGCTCTTAAAGGCCAGATCAAAAGCAAAATAGCTGCAGGGTTAAGCACTTTGTGTTGTGTGAGGGCTCATAGAAGTAGAGCAGGGGTACTTCTTGTGACTTTCCATTTCTGTCCCCTATGTCCTGTAGGGCTGAGGGAAATCATCCTGTGACCATAAGGAGCTTTTCAAGGTACAGGAGGGCTGTGCTGATCTCAGCATCTTTACCTTGGTTCTGAACTCTAGCCTCAGGCTCAGCAAAACTTCTTTTCTGTAGTGCTTTTACACCCTGTTTCAGGCTGGAGTGGCCTTTCCTGTGCTCAGGGGTCTGACTCACCCTGTCATCTAACTCCTGGCACTTCAGCAAGCACTGCCTTCCTATGAGGATAGCAATCTGCAGGGACAGAGATGAGGTGTTGAGGTGCTGCTTTGGAGGTATTTAACTCTTCCCCAGCTAATTTGAGGCACAAAAAGTGTCTAACCACATCCCCCAAGCAACTACTCCTACCAACCCCAAGCCACAAAGCACCAGAGTTCTTCCATATGGAAATGCGATCAATATTTTCACGAATTATGCAATGGCCGCATCAGATCCTGTTCCCAACTTCTGCAAAACACTGCTGAAGCTTTCAGAGAAAAAGAACAGCTTCTGCTGTTGTTTGTGGCATCTGCCACCCCTCAAAAAGCAGTGGTGGCACTTTGCAGTCCTCAGGGCGATGGGGGGGAAAGCAGCTGCCAGGTCCGAAGGCAGCTCTCAAGCTGTGTCCCCAGGGAAGGTGCATCTGCCATGCATACCGCTCATCTCCTTACCTCGAGGTGACCCTGTGCTTGACAGGTATAAGTTGCTTACATTTTAAAATACCTGGCAGGCTTAAGCAGATGGATTCAAAACAGCCTGGGTTGGAGCCTTGAGGTAGTTTAGTGATAAAGCAGACACCTGCCTGGGAGTGCAGTTCCTGTACAGCCCAGGTTTGGGATTATTTGCAAGCAGTGTGTTTTGTCCGTCCCTTGCCCAAGGGACACGAGACTCGGCTGCCTTTTGTTTTCTTCTTTCCTCCCCTAAGGAGGGAGGAACTGAGGATGCTTCCCTTGCCAGAGTCCTCACTGACCTCTGCCCAGCCCTGTGATCTTACTCCACCCTTGCCCTTCTTCCAGCTCCTGCGCAGTTTCTCTCCCATTTCCAGCCCTCTCTGCTTTCAGGGCTTACCACTACCCCTCTCCTATTGAGCCAGTTGCACTGGGTTTGGGAAACAAATGCAGAAGTTTTTATGCTTGGCTCTTATCTATCCATGTCTTAATTTGTGTAGAGATGGGGTGGTGAGAAAACTCAATCTCATGCCCTGTACATTGTGCTCAAATGACCCTGTGTGTCTCCTGTCTGACCCACTCAGCAGGAAAGATGAGGTGCAGGCCTGTTGTGACATCTTCCCTGGGGTTGCCATCCTGGATATAGTTGAGATGGAAAAGCCAGAATCATAGATTTTGGCCCACCTGTGGCTTTTTGCTTTGCTGGGCTGCCTGAGGTTTCTTGGCATCAGGGGTGTGTCAACACCAGAGGGTGCTCAGCATGGGTGAGGAGAGGTTACAGGCTCCACCAAGTGTTTTGGAGGAGCCAAACCCCAAGTTTTGCATGTTGCTTGTGGCTGAGGTGCTTGTACAGGAGTTTGTAGTGCTGGCAGGCAGCCTGCCTAGCCCTTGTCTGTCCCTCCAGGGTACAGGCTGCCCCTCAGTCCTGGTACATCTGCCAACACTATTTCATACCTGGTGTGTTTAAGTGTCTCCTATGCTCTCCTTGTCCCTCTTCTTTCTGGCTGCTTTGGGCAAGTTTCTATCGTGCAAGGCTGGAAACAGCTGCCTGAGCTCCATCAGTGAGCAGAGGACAGCACACTTGGTGCGTATTGCTGGCTGTCTGACAGGCTGGATGGGGACAGCAGGAACTCGAATGCTTTTGGAAGCTTTGAGAGCTGTTCACATGGGACTGGTTCATGCTTTCTGCTGCTGAGCAGGCAGATGGAGGCAGAGATGGAGAGGGATAATTAGATTTTTTGGATAGGTTTCTAACATGTCAAAGTGGCTTAGAAGTCATGTTGAAAGCTTGAGCCCCTTTGAGCCCTCCTTGGGAGATGCAGGGCAGTCAGGACGAGCCTGTGTTGGTGCAGTGCTCGCAGCAGGAAGCGCTGCAGCCCCTGTCCTGCCTCACAGTTCCTGTTTGTGGCTTCCCCGCTCACAGCTTGTTTTTTTGCAGTGGTGAGCTGTTGGCTCAAGATCCCTCAGACTGTGTGCACTGCTTTTTTGCTGCTTCTCTTGGTGCTGCTGCATCTACGTTTGCTCACATGAAGCTTTAAAAAAGCCATCAATATTTTAGAGCTTCTATTCAGGCTCCTGCCTTGAAGCTCACCCTTTTCAATCTGCTATAGTGCCTTAAGCAAGCTAATGAAATATATCCCTCCTGCTTCAAATTAGGCATAAAAGACTTGTCAGAAGATGGGTAGGAGCTGCTGAATAATCTTGGTAATGTAAAAAATTGACGTTCTATAATGTCCCTAATTCTTCTAATTATACATGATACATGAGCACACCACAAGAGTTTTCCAGCTGCTTCATAATAAAATGTTGCAGTGAACCAGCTTGCTGTTGAATGTGACTAGGTTAAACTCTAATTAGAAACGTTGCGAAAGGGTAAGGAGTTGTCTGCTGTAATTAAGAAACTTGTCTCTCTCTCGGTGCTGCCACCTCCTGTGACCTACTGCTTGGCTCTGTGGGGAGCGACAAGTCTGTCTGTCCATCTGCATTGGGTGTTTCCTTGGAAACCATTTATTCCCCCTCTGTTTTAAATTGCTAAAATGCAAGCACAGCAATAACCCTGCCAGCGGGTGAATGCAGGGTTTGGCTGGGGAGGGCTGTGGCACTGCTTTTGCTTTAGGGTCACTGAAAATTACAAATATTTTGGACCCCAGTCTGTTTTCATACTGGTTTTTGATCTGAGCGAGGTGGTGCTTAATGGATTTGGAGCTGATTTACTGTGTGCAGGGCCTTAATTTCCACAAACAATTTAAAAAAACTGGTGGTGCACCTGGAGACTTGTGCCAGCCCCGCCAGCAGGGTCATACACAACCTGCCTGAAACTGCTTGCTCCAGGCACAGGGTGCTGAGGAGGTTTGGTCGGTGGCATTCAGCCCATGGTGACATTGCCTGGTGCCAGGGCTGCCACTTGTCCTGACCCCGCACCCAAAGCAGGCCCATGTTTACATGCCAAGTTGGATTGTGGAGCGGCCATTTTGAACACAGGCATCCCCAACAGAACCTTGTGGGAGCCGATTCTCGCTTCCCTGTGGCAGTTGCCAGTTGAAGGCTCAAAGAAGGCCCTCGTGAGGTTCTGGCGCCTCCACAGCTGCCTGGCTCCGGCCCTTAGTGGCAATGATCAGTGCGTATGAGTGCCCCCATGGCTCTAGCACAGCACACAGCATGGCTAACTGCATGTCCTTCTTGTTGGCAGGGTACCTCAAGTGCGACACGGATGATGGCTGCGAGGCCAAGGAGGAGGCAGGGGGAGAGGAGCTCTTCGACGCTGTGAACTCCTCCATCGTTTCGGGGGACAGCATCAGGTTCTTCGTCAACGTCAACCTGGAGGTGCCGCCTAATGCCACTGGTGAGTGTCACCCTGCTGCTGGAGATTGGGAGGACAAAAGGGGTGAAATGGCTGACCCTGCTCTGCCCACCTTCCAGGCTACACCATGAGCATGTTGATTTTCAGCTTTGACTTTTTTTTTTTAGAGAGAGATTTAGAAAACCCAATAAAAATCAGCTGCTGGGAGCCATCCTTCAGCCATCTGTATTAAGTGTCCTGATTCATTTTTCCCCTTTTTTTTCACCAAACAAAAATACCCCCACAATGAACGCTTACCTATCTGATGAAGTCACCTGGCTGTATAGCACAAGGTTGTAAAGTGTTGTGCTGGGTGACTTTGTACCCACCTTTGCAAAGTTAAGATTTTTTTTAAAACAATGTCTGAGAGTCTAGGACGGGTCCAGTGGGACTCTGTTCTGCATTTGGGGCCTGAGGACTTGCAATTGCTTTTGGTGCTTCAGGCTGATCACTGGAGGAGAGATTTCCTAATGAGAAATCTTTCCTGTGAGAAATCAGGTGTGGTTTTTTCTTTTGGTGCGTGTACTCTCTCCAATTAACTTTAGTGTGGCTCAGGGATTTCCTAAGATGCAGGGGTTTTGAAGCTTTTTTTTTTGATGTTTTACGTTGATTCAAAATGCTGGACGTGAGTCAGAGCTATGGTTTGTACAGTTCAGTTGCTGTTCTCCAGCAGTTGCTGGTGGTAAAAACTGTGGTGTCACATATGTGCCTCTTGAGTTTAAGTGCGTCTGGAATCAGTCCCCACACCAGTTTCACTGAGGTAGACTGGAAATGAAGGGGAAAAACCAGCCTGTTTGTCCTCTGATAGAGGTCAGGTCCCTGCAGAGTACAAGCAGTGATTCACCTGGTACAAGTGTAGCTTTGCATCAGCAAATGCAGTCAGTGTTCCTATCCTCCTTGCTGTGTTGAGTAGGGTGAGCATATGCATGTAGGACTGCAGCCCTGGATTGTTTTGGTGTGATAAGTTTGTTCCTAATAGTCTAGCCCCTGTTTCTGACTCCTAGAGGAGCAGCAAGCCACAGGACAACATGGTGTTGATGAAACCTGGTTGTTTTTTGGTCTTAGCCAGGAGGATGCTTGTTGAAAAATTGGTCCTCTGATCAATAGGGAAGTGCAAACAAGCATGGGCAACCAGTGTTGTATTTAAATTATTCTCAATCTGACCACAACATAGGGGAATACTGTTGTGTGCCAAGCTCTGGCACTTGGGCCCTGGAGCAGGTAGCTCTATATTTATAAACTCTATGCCTGCTTCAGCAATATTCATGCCTGCTACAAGGCAGCTTCACAAAGGAGGAGGGCCTGTAGGACATGTGTGTTGGTGCAGAGTGAGCAGTGAACTACACCCATGGGACTCCTACCCTCATTGAGCTGTGGTGTCTGCTTTAAGTGGTGGCTTGGCTTGTACAGGCCAAGTGTTTTGGGAGGGGGAGAGGAGAGCTGCTCAAAAAGCAAGTGGCACAGAGAGCTCGAGTTGAGTGCAGGGATTTCAGGTCAGCCTGATTCTGCTGGCACCAGTGCTATGCTGCTCCTCAGGGGGAGAAGGCTGAGAATAAAGAGGTGGTTGTGCAGCTGTGTTGCAGGGGGACATGCCTGCCCAAAGCTATGCTCTTTGTACCCCCCAGCCAAGCTGACATCCTTTAGAAATTTTGCCTGATGTGGAGAGCAATGTAGAGGGAGGCTTCCAACCAGCCTAGTTAGCACTGAACTGTGAAGGAATAAATGCTTGCTGTTATTAAAATCCTTAGTTTGTTTCAGTTTTTTTCTACAGGTTACTTTTGCCCTAGTACACAATTTGAATGCACTCTGCAATGCATAAGCTAAATGTAAAGCAGAAGGGCTAGCAAACCTGCTTTTTGTGCCATGTGCTTGAGAAAAGGTGGGCTCTGGAACATGGCAGTGACCTGGCTTTCATCCTGGCAGCTGGAAGAAGCCTGGAGCCTGCCTGTGTGAGTGCTGACTGTTCTGGAGGTTAAACGCAAGGGCTCTGGATTATGCTTGGCATCACATTTTCAGTTTGTAAGTTTGCTCGAAGTTATTTTTGGATTACAAGTAAGTCCCGATTGATCTATAGCGTGCGGTTACTGGAAGTGGTGATGCAGAGTAGACATAGCACAGCCCTCTGCTTGACTGTATTGAAGCCTGAATCTGAGTGGTGACTTTAAGAATAATATCCAGCAATTTTCCAGCCTGCAATTTTACAAATGCCATCTCAATTGAAAGACTTAAGGGGGACTGTAGTCAGCTATGACAAGTCTGGGCTTAATGCCGTGGGGTGCATTGTTTGGGGATGAGGAATGTGAGCGCTGTGGATTCCTCTGTATCTGAGGAAGCTTGACTTTCCCTATGTGTCCTCCTGGGCTTTTTTGTATTTTCCCTCCCATTTGAAAAAGGACAAAAAAGACTTCCTTATCTGCCTCAAGCAGTGATGTTTGTGACAGTGGTATTAGTTGTATCCCTTTTCTTCAGCTGAGATGTTTGGAATGCTTAAGGAAAAATTGACTTTGGATGTGCTGGAGTCCCCTTTCCAAACACAAGGATGGAGGTTTTAAAAACAGGCTTCGGGTAGAACCGGAATTGAGAATTTCAAGAAAGATAGGTGTGAAGTGAGATGTTGATGCTGACAAGGAAAAAAAGAGTAAGTGGGACAAGCAGAAAAAATCCACGTCCTTTGAGTATCAGCAGTGGGATTCATCAGACCCCAGGTGTTTGTTATCCAGGCTGTCAGCTCTTTCTCAGAGGTGGCTTTGAAGTGTTTTCTAGAGTTGATTTTATGGGTATCACATTGGTCCCTGGCTGTAGAAGAAGCATAACTGACTTCTCAGGTTGTTGAAGGTAGCCAAAATGAGCCCTGTAAGCTCTTCTGCTGATGAAAGTAGCTTGAACTTGCAGGAGGAGAGATGTCCTCTTCACAATTTCTTTCCAGAACTGAGGTTTTATTGTGCCAGTGCTCTTTAAACACAGACAAAAAGTGAATGTGGCAATGACAGCCTTCCATCCTTGTCTCATTGTCTCATTTCCTTGCTTTCTTGAAGCTGGGTGAAGCCTTTGAGACCCAAAGGGCTCAGTGTTGCCCACTAGTGTCATGAGCCCTGTTGAGGGACCCCAACCCTGAGCCATCTTCTGAAGAAAGTTCTCCAGCACTGTCTGTATTGACTTGGTCCATAGCATTTGATGCACTCACTGCTTAGAATACACTTGTTCAGTCTCCTCCAGGAAAAACCTCAGGTGACTTGAGAAGAAAAAATGCAGCTCTGTAATATCGGTGAGCCTCTGGATGCTTCTTCTGGTCATCAGTTTGGTCTCTTGGCTAAGTGTGGTGTCCAAATTCTTGCTTTTTGGCACCTTTTCTGGCAAGCTGCTGCTAGGTTCCCGCCTACCTATAGCACATGGCTAACAAAATCCAAAAATCTCCCTTGGGGAGGGGATGAGTTGGTACCCCAGGGGCTGGGTGCTGGCAGGCAACGTAAGTCGAATTACAGACACGGTGACAGCTCTGCCATCATCCTGTCGAGCTGTTAATCTCTGTGTGATGGATGTACAGCTTGCTACAAGCATAATTGGATGCACTTTACTGTAATACTGTTTTTAAAAAGAGCTCTGCGTGGGATTAAACATTGAGCCAACAAAACATAGCACAGCCCATAAAACTCTGACAATTAACCATTGTCATAAAATGCTGGGCTGCGTGCACAGATGTGTATAAACCAGGAAAGCCTGAAGAAATTTAGGGGGTAAGGTATGGGCTGTCTCATCGTTATTAATACTGGCTGCTGTTGCATTGAATATTGAGCCCAGACCGGTGCAGATTCACAGGCACTAAAATGTTTCTCCATCTTGACACTTGGGTCCTTTCTCCCGGGTGTTTTATTGCTTCCTTGCGGAAGCTGATGGAAAGCTTTTTTATTCTCTTCTGCCTCTGAGCCTTCCAGCTTAAGGTTTGATGAGACGTCTGTTTTCAGCAAATGCTCCTAGTTCCACCATGAAGGTGGGTCTTATCTGAAGCTGGTTGGTCTTGGATTTGGGATCTGCGTTTTTGGGGAAGGTCAAGATCTTTTAAAGAGATTAAGACGCGTGTTGTGGTAGCAATAAACATATACAAATAAAACGTTAGGTTTGTACTCCTTTGTGCGTACATTTTCAGGAGTTGGTGCTGCAGTCCTGCCCTGAACGAGGTACCTCTTCCCTGCCATCCCTGCCCCAGGCCGGAGGGAATCCCCACTGCAGGAGCAGAGGGATATTTCTTGTGCTGCAGATGGAAAATCAATCAAGCTTGGTGCTCTAGTCCCTGGGAATTAGTACCAAAGGATGGGGGCATCAGCATATTAATGTGCAGGCTGGGGGAATCTCTTTCCTCTCCAGACCTGTGCTATGAGCCCTGCGTATTTCACAACTACCAGGCTAGCTGTGTACTGTCTTGCAGGCTCCCTTGCCTGGCTTTAAAACTGCTTTCCTATTTTCACCTGCCCAGAGGTGTGTTAAGCCTTCTATATTAGTGCTATCTAGATGTGAATTTCATTTTTTCCTTGAGCCTGGGCTACAGCTGCTTCAGCCTGCTGCAGAAACGTCAGGCTAGGGGGTAGCTTCATCCGCAGCACCCTTGGATATAAATCCCTGCAAACAAAAAAGAAATTTGGTTTAGGTGCAGCCTGGAAGTTAGCAGACAAGCAGTGAGAGCCTGATGAGCCGCAGTGGGTCTGCAAAGTGCACAGGGAGGCTGCTTTGCAGGCAGCCGTGGTACGCCCTGATCTGCTTGGCAGCTCCCTGAAGCCAGCCAGGTGAATATTTTCATGCTTCGGACCTTGTTCTTGCAGCTTAGGGTTTTCAAACAGCTTGGAGTTCGCTTTCTCTTCCTCCCCCGGATTTCAGTAGTGGCTTGCACGGTTTTTCCAGGGTGCGGTTTACCAGGGATTTGCAGAGCTGTCATTGCCGAACTTTTTGCAGTATGCGTTGCTACTTGCAGCCCATCCTTGTCCTGGTGGCTTCAGCTGCAGGAGGGGGTGCCCGGAGCAAGTTTTTGGGGTGGAGAGAAGACAAAATCCCGCTGGCAGCGCGAAGCCAATCCATGGCCAGGCTGGGGCTTTGTCGGAGAAGGAGGGGGGAAGTAGCGGAACATGGTTTACGCTTCACGAGAAATTAAAGCCTGTTCCACCCCTCCGGACAATTGATCCTTCCTAGATATGGGGAATCAACAGTTTCCTGTAATCCGCTCCAGCAGCACGCACGTGCACGCCCGCCACCGCCGCAGCAAAACACGGGGCTTCAGCTCCCGGCCCCTGCCGAGATGGCTTTTTTTTTTTAAGGGGACGAGGAGAAAAGCTAGATGCTGGCGCCAAGGATATTCCAGAGAGAGTAGTGTCCAGAGACAAGTGGTCTGGGCCTGAATGGGTATCATTCTGCACACAATAGTCACATTTCCTCACATTAATACCAAGGTCCTTTTTATGTCTCACGGCACAATGCTGACCCACGCGTTCCATCTGATAACTCCTGTTTTAGCAGTTTGATGTCAGCCTGGGATGTTGGACTCCCGAAGCTTCCTATACCCTAATGGAAAGTGGATGCACCGATTGTGCTGGGGGGGGCTGGCCGGCCTCCCTCCGAATTTCCTGACCGGGGTGGTTTCAAAGCGGTGCTTACGGAGCCGAGGGAGGCGGGGGGGTCGTAGTGCTGATGGCTCTTCATGAAGATGGTGTTTGTCCTTCTGGGTGCTTCACCTTGTGCTTGTCCCTTCCCCCGTCCCTTCCCCTGCTTCTAATTTAATACCAAAACCTATTGCAGCTTTTTCTTTTTGAAAATTCACTTCTGTGTCTGAGTTAAGGGGTGTAACGAGTGACACTGCTCAGCTCCTTGGCTCTGTGCAAAAGCCCTGGTCGGTCTGTCTTTCCAATCCCTCTGCAATGGTAGGAAAGCAGTGCGAGATCTTCACCTGCCCAGCTTACAACACCTGTGCTGAGCATTATTCAGGTGAGGTTTTCCTCTGTGCCTTGCCAGCCCTTTTCCAGCCTGCTCCAAACACCAGCAGCTATTGCCTAGTCCCCCTGCTTTTAACCCAGGTGTCAGTTTAAGGACAAACCCAGCTGGTTTTAGGCTTTCTGCTGTGCCTCAGCCCACTGCCCTGTTGTGTGAATGTGGGGTAGTAGGGGCATAACTACTTAACTAACAATTATATCTAACCAAAATTACTCAAGCCTGTTGGGAATGAGTCCAGAAGCAGTGCAGCCATGGCAGGACAGCAAAGCCCCTTGAGATCCTGCTTGTGCAATACCTCGGTGCCAGAAAAGAGCTGGTAGTGCCTCTGTAGCTTCTTTGTGAGCTCTTGTTGTCCTATGTGTTGATGGGCTTTAATTTTCTTAGGCGAGAAATTCAAAGACCTAAACTTTTTTTTTGCTGCTTGCGATGTTCTTCAGTGCCAAGTGATTGAGGCTTAGATTTGCTCAGGGCCCTGGAGAACTCACCCCTGCCTAGGCGAAATAGCTGTTTGAGAATAAATGCTTCCACTTATGTCAGATCCTTGTTTGCTGAGGAAAACCATGAAAATGCTAATGTCGCATTCTGCTCTGATTTATTAGTCTGTTTACAGTGCAGGCATGCTGGGGAGTGTAGAGTAGATCTAAAGCAATGTACGCTGACACCTGTGCAGCCAAAAAATTCCAGCTCTCCAATTTTGCACTCCTGTTTATAGGAGAGATGCTGTCAATATCCAGAGCTGCTTTGGTCCAAAGGCTTTTGGTCTTCTTGGGTGTTAAGGGCAACACTGGGGACCTGTGCAAGGAAGAGGCAGTGGAAAGATGACCTGAAGTGAAAGGGGATCTAAGGTAGAAGGTGAAAAGCCATGAGTTTTGCTGTGTGACTTCCATGGGTTTGGTTTTTGTGTTTTTAGAGCTGCCTTTGCATAGAAAATCTTATCCAAAATGGGAGGCAAGTAGGAAGCTTCACTGCTAGCTAGCAATGCAGAGAAATGAAGTTATATAAGGGGAAGCTAGGGCGGAATCCCTTTCAGGTGCTGCAAATGCATTTCTTGCTTCTGAGTCTGAAGTCGCCTTCTTCACATCTAGAGGCTGGTCGAGTCCTGTTCTGCAAGTGATGGGAAAGAAAAAATGGAGGCATGCCATGGTGTCCCTCCAGGGCTCGGAGTGTGCTGACACGAGGCCGCGAGAGCAAGTCTAATGTTGGCAATTCATCACCGTTGCTAACATAGATGTTAACTCCCAGGGAGCTGCTTGTAGCATATTTGGTAATGCTGTGCGCTCGTGTGCATGCGTCCTAGAAATTTGGGATGCATGCGTTCCTTGGTGTGGCTTCTAGGGGATGTCAGGGATGCGTTGCTGACTTTTTGGTTGTCCCTTGGGCAGGACTTGGAGCTCAGCCTAACAGATAAGGCTGGCCAGCCCTGGCAGCTCTCCTTTAACTGTGTGTGGGGACAAAGACAACGACATGCCCATAACTAGCCTACGTGCTTAAAATAAACATGTGCAGCCTTCTGCAACCACAAAAACAGAAAACGGAATGTTACGTGACCCTGATCTTTTCTTTCTGTTGAAGTATACTTCATCCTGACACTCAGGTGTGAAATCTGGCTATTATTCCTGGTAGTAAGGCATAATTGATGGTGGTTGGTTAGGATCTTCCTTGCTGTTAGAGGCTGAACCTATAGCTTTCTATATTTTCCCTTTCAGTGAAGGGCTGCTCCATGAGATTGCAAGGATCAAAGGTATTGTGTCTTTGTAGCTCCTCCAAAGCTGGAAGGGAACAACAACGGTGCCAGGAGGGAGAGAAGTGGCTGCAGGTCTCCTGTAGGTTTTAGCTTCATCCCATCCATAGCCAACCTCCTGCAGGGTTTTGTCCTGGGTTTGCTTAGCAGGTTCCCCTGCAGTAGGTGAATGCCTGGTTTGTAAGCCAGGCAAAAACACACAAGGTGTGTATTCCCATTTTTCATCTTTCAGTTAACTTGCTACTCTCCTTTTGTGATGCTATTGCGCTCCAGCGGGCCCTAAAGGTGATAGCCCAGAACTGGTGGTATCCATCAGTCTCCTTTCCCTGGATTGCCTCTCAGCAGCGTGTTGCTTGGCTGAAATGATAAATGAGGCTCTGAGCCTTCCAAAACATCACCTCCGTACCCAGAACAGCTTTTTCTGAGAAGTCTTCAAACTTCTCTTCTTTCAAGACCTCTGTCCGAGGGACGTAATGAGATGTTTTTGCTTGCTTTGATAAAGCGGCGCTCATCCGAGATGAGAACCCGAGAGCTGTCAGCAGGGAGGATTGATACGCGCTTAAAACCCGTACGAGGAGCCGAGAGATGCTGCGTGATAAAAGGACAACACGAATTTCTGCTGCCTTCGTGCATCCCGAAGGGTGGCGTGAAGGACAGACCGCAGATCCGCGGATATCGGCCTCAACGCGTGTCCGCTATTGTTCGGGGCTGTGGGTGTCTTTGTCTATCTGGAGCTATTTCATGCGAAAGCTGCAAAAACCAAAACATGTTTTCTCTCAATGAATATTTATGGCCTCCAAATCTTCCAGCATACTTCTGCATGTGTAATTAGGCTGTAAATTGAGTAAGCGAGCATTGGAGAACTACAAATGTAAAAGCCTGGGGAAAATGCTTGATGTTTCTGGTTTAGTTGGGTGCTTGCTTTTTAATAATAAATAGCATTTTCAAGATAAAAACAGCTTGTGCTTTCCAAACGATGTGTCAAAAGCAGTAATAATTGGGACTGTTGCGCCAGCAGACTTGTCTTAAGTGATGCTTTTAATCACATGTACGGCATCCAAGTGAACTTTGGAAGAAGTTGGGTGATGTAACGAAAGCCTCTGAACCATCTTATTTTGTTTAGAGATAAAGGCATCCCTCTCCCTCTTTTCCTCTACTGCAGTCAACTCTGTTCCCAGTTTGAGTCCCGGCATTTTAACCTTTTGAGTCAGAACATGACTTGAATTTCTGGTTGGTCGGGGACAGTTTAGGATAAAGGACCTTTGAGTGTAATAAATCAATCACTTTTTGGAGTTGCGGTGTTTTCACTGCGTATGCAACTTAATTGTGTTCTCAGTCATCTTTTTGGAGGGCAGCAGGGCTGAGCTTGTAGCTGCTTTCTTGTTGGGGTCAGCCTGTGAAATGGGATGGGAGCAGTTCTTGTTGGTTGGGACTTACAAATCCAGTTATGTGGAGGAAACAATCTCTTCTGAATATCTCTAACTCCGTGTTGCATCTCTGTACTTTTCCACAGCTTGGCCTCTGGAAAGGTTTTTGGTTTTTCACTGGGGTTTTTCCATGCTGAAAATTTCCAATGCATGAAAACTGTTCATGCATTTCCTGTGTAATATTGGTAGCAGCACAGACTTGGGTGGCTTTTTTCCAAGTGTGAAGATGAGGGAGAAGAACAAACAGTACCTGCGGCATTAGGGATGTTGCAGAGAAACTACCTTGGATGCAAGCAGTACAGAGGGGGCTGTGGCAAAAACAGCTGGGTTTTATTTATGACTTTTCAGCTTTTACCAAAAAAAAAAAAAACTGCTTCGTAGACACTCTAAGAAAATAATGCTGCTTGGAAGTCTGCACCGGGAACTTCTGGGGTACCCCTGTCCCTGTAACTCAACCGCCTAGTGACACTTAATAGCCTCTAAACAGCAGTTTTCTTTCTCAAGAGCTTTGTTGCTTTATGCTTAGATTTATGGAGGCAGAGTGGTGAGTTGACAGGACATTAATGTGCTCATCTTCAAGTCGCTGTGTGTGATCTGTCACAGCCCGCTCCCTTGGAAGTGCCTGGGTGTTATTGTTGATTTTTTAACGAGGACAAGAATGGTTTCCAAGCGAGCGTGACTCATGCAATCTTAGCCTCAATCTATCAAACAACGATGCATGGGATTAAATGATTACCTAAAGTATTTGGAATTAGATTTTATGGAAGGGGGGGGAGCGAAGGATAAAAATACATAGGGAATCTGAAAAACAAAACAAAAAAAAGCTGCAAGGCAAACCCAGGCTGATCAGATAATGATAAAGGATGCTTCTGTACTTGGTTTATATTTCCTAAATGGGCAATGTTGTAAAAATTGAATCTCTGCTTTTCTCTGGAGAGGGTTCTCTGCCAAGAGTGATACTTCACCTTGTTCTGAGCCTCCTGTTGCCTGTCATATACCTGTAATAGTAACGACCTGTTATAGTAACGCTGTCTACATAACTTTTCTTGTTTTCCAGCTGAAAATGAAAGTGCTGGCTGCGTGTTACTACACACATCGAGGAAGGTAAGCAGGAATTCTGTGTGATAAATTTATTTTCCATTAACTTATTTTTAATCTAGAAACAGAGAAAAGGATCTTGTGTTCTGTGGGGATGGGAAGGAGGTTTTTACTGGCCTAACCAGGGCTTATTAATGCCTCTTTCCCCGAATTCCTCTGTCTTCGTTTAAACCTAAAAAGCCATGTGCTGCTTGTTCTCCAAACAATTTCTATGTAATTCTGATTGTTTCACTGTTTTTTGTCCCAGACAATTCCTTGACATGTTAATTCATCATTTTCTTTCTGCAGCTGCCTGCAAAGGGATCCAAGTGTATACCACAGAGATTCAGGCTGCTTAGCTGCTCTCTAGCCGAAAGCAGAAACACCCAATAGACACTGCTGTGTTTTGGTTTCCTGTTTATTCCAGCTAATCAGATCTGCCTTCACGAGGTTCAGCAGGAGTGAATTCCCTGGAAGCATGCAGTCTAGGAGGACGATTGGGAAATGTTTAGTTTACGCTCGTGTTTGAGACCGTAACTCGATAAGGATAAGGCGGAAACGCACAAAACCTCGTATAGGCTGGAGCAGTGCAGGCCTCCCTCTATGCAAGTACAAAGTTTGCAGGGAGGAAATGAGCTGATATTTAATACCACTTGCAGTCTTTGGGGCTGTGAGGCGTGACTCACGGTGCTCGGAGTTGTTTCAACTCTCGTCCTACCTGCTGGCTGGAGGGACTGCCGATGTGTAAACTTTAAGCATCTCTGCAGCTGGCAAATCAAACATTGCAGGCTTCGTTGAAGGCTGTAATGTGGGTATTTAAATCTCTGCACTGAAGCCCCAGGGTTTTTTTAGAGAATCCCAGAGACGTCTTTGACTTTTTAGGCCTCTAAGCTCAAATCCTGAAAGGTATTTCAGCAGGCTGAATTACTACGGGGAGGAAAATGTGTGAATACTTCTAGCAGAAAAAAGCTTCCTCTACTCCCCAGGTTTAAAAATGCAACATCAAAAAACGCTAAATATTGCTTGATAATACGGCGTGGAGGTTAAAATCATCTATTCTGTGCCCAGGAACAGAAATGTCTGTTAATTTGTCTTGTCTGATATTACTGCCCAAGCTGCTTTGAGTTCTTGACACTTGACTGAAAGTAACCTAAGAACTTGGTCACTTAAAGTGCAAATTCTAAGCCCGAATGCAGGATCTGCTGCTGATAAGAAATAGCTGGAAGCTGCTAACATGTAAGTGGCTTGTCTTCTGCTCTTTTCTTTTTTCAGAGCTGTAGGAGTCCTGCTTTTCTGGCCTATAGTTCATGCTTGAGCACTTTAGCATGCTGTTGAGCAACAAATACCAGAGGGATAGCATGCTTTCAAGGCTTGAGAAAATATACTAATTGCCAGTTTTTGCT
Source organism: Nettapus auritus (assembly GCA_011076525.1). NCBI lineage: Eukaryota > Metazoa > Chordata > Aves > Anseriformes > Anatidae > Nettapus > Nettapus auritus. Next base: position 94,546,278 of record CM021768.1, on the reverse strand, counting down.
TCTGCGGAGGACAAGGAAAATTGTTGTGCTTCCAATATTAAGGAAATTGGGTCCTGGGTCACAGGAGAAGTGGCTCCAAGTGCCTGGGAAGCAAGAATTGCTAGAATAAAAATGGCTGGGTCACAAGCTTTTCTTATAGATGTTTATAGATGTTTTCCTTGAGTTGTCTGGACCTCTGCTAGTAGTCCATGGTTCCTGGGCCCCTTCTGAAGTTTCTGAAGGGCAATCCATGTCTTGAGCAAGTTTGTCTGGCATCGTCCTTGGTAGGCATAAGGAGGAGCTGCTGACAGCTCCAACTACTCAATCACCATCCCAGTGTGTTTCTGAGCAAAGTGCTACCTCTGCTGTGGCAGCAGCACAGATGGAGCTGTGGTCAGGGCAACATGTATTTTGGGAACACCTTCTCCTAAGGTTCTTTCAGTGTGTCTAAATGAGGTTGGTCTCCAGAGCAGCAGCCAGGCAGATAACTTAAATTTTGGACCTTCCTAATGAGTGTTGAGAGCTTTGTTCTGCTTGGATTGAATGTGCAGCTTTGTCTTACAGTGGTTGACCCCTCCCATGCCTGCCCAATGCCGGGAGAGGCTGTTTCCATGTGATTTCATTCCATGACAGCTGCTCTTCTTGCCACGATGCCCTGTATGGCTTTGCTTTTAAGGCTACTTGATACTATTAAAATGAGTATTGGGTAGCTGTCTCGTTTCTTGCTCGGCAGTTTCCAGCATCCACTACCCTCGTGTGACTTGATCTAGCTAAAAATATTTGTGAAGGAGTAGTCATTAATTTCTGCTCAAAGCAGTGGGTGTCCTGACTGGAGTAGATTCTGTTTGAGCTATCTGAGGTGTTGCCGTACCAGCAATCCAACTAATTTGCTCTTGGTTTGTCTCAGCTAGGCAGTGATGTATTTATTTTCTCTCATGGTGGCGTGTTGCCTCGTAGTGTCTTATACGTGCATCTTGGCCAATGTTGTGGGAGTAATAATAAGGACAGTTATTGCCCCTATTTCCTGTAAAGGACCAGGAGAAGAAGGATAAATAACATAATTTACAGAAGGCATTGCCAGGAGCTTGTGGCAGAGCTGGAGCTGAACCCTTATGACTTGTATTAAGCAGCTGATGGAGCTGTCCTGCTGCAGCAAGTGAATGGTGCTGTCTCATGCAGATCGTTGGAGAATCAGTGTTGATTGAGATGATGGGGGCAGATAACAGCCCTCTGAATGCCTCTGATTCATTTCTGCTCTCCATCAGCCAACTTTTTGCTTCCAGAGTTCTGCTTCTGGTGTCAGCATTGGGCACGATGACAAAAAGCCCCTTTGGCTTGTTTGAAAGCTCCTTGATGCTGTGGCACTCCAGTTGCTCTTGACCTTCCCAATACTGCCTTTGCTACCTCCTCTGCCTTCCACCTTCAGTCCTCTCTAGGTTGTTTAGTCCCTTTGCTGTTTGAACCTACACCCTGGGTCAGACTCTGCATGCCAGGTGAGCTGAAAAAAGTTACCTTTGAGAAATAGTTGCTGGTCATCTGGTGATCCCATGAATGTTAACAGGTGGTGATAGGTGTTTTAACCTGCTCTCATACAGGGATAATCTAAGGCTGATTGGCCACTTGCAGTTATGCACCTCTCTTAGGTGGGGTGATAGAGCTGTCACCCTCTCCTCTCCTAAAAGCAGATGGCAATAAAGCCTTGGGATGGTGGAAAAATCCATCAGAGAATCCTCGGTCCCAATCCTCCAAGGCTCTGTGAGAAGTGATTGATGCAAAGTAAAACAGTGTTAATTGCATTGGATGTGTACTGACAACTTGATAGTTGCTGTGATAATTACAGTAATTAGTGAGACGTTAGCATTTTTCCCTGTGTCTAGGCTATAAATGGAAAAGGTAGGAAGGGTACGTGTGAGAGGAGGAGATCTGTGACTCAGGCTGTGGGGTGGCCCCATAGCATGGGGAGAACGTGCCCAGGTCCTGCTTGTGGAGGCAACTTGGTGGCAGATTTGTGAAAACAATCCAGACCGTGCTTCTCACTGAGCTTCATAGGAGCTGAAGGCTTAAATGCATCTCTAAGATCTGGTCCTCGACCTCGTGAATTCAAGCTTGGCTGGCCTCCTGTGGGATGGAAGATGGGTGTAACAGTGTGATTCGTGGATTCCCACTTCCTTGCTTGGTCTCAAGCTGTTGAAGGACAGGACTGTCAGCCGCTCTTGACTCACTACTGCGAGTGTTAACTGCATGCACGGGTTTCTAAGAACTGTGAAATGGGAACGACGCATCTGTAGCTTGATAATTCAATTAACAAATGTCATAGCTGACAAACGCAGAACAGGTTTTGAAGTTCTGCAATACAGCATGGCTGTTCCTTCCATCTCAGGGCCCATGAGTCTGTGGCAGTGGAGAGTTGAGACAGTACCAGCCTTTGTCTGCCATCTGTTTTTCCTCCTGTCACATGTTGATTCTAAGCTAAGTGTTAATCAGAGAGAAAGAAAACTTCCTTGGGAGTAGGAACAATAGGAATTTAATTGTAAAAAATGATGGGCCAGATGGGATTCAATCTCCCCTTCGAGCTCCTGAACTAGGAGGACAGCGATGGCTCTTGGAGAAGAGCTGGTTTAGAAGCACTGAGATGCATCCTGACAATTCTTCATGGTTCTGAGCTGAGAGTTCGTTTCTCCCTAGTAACTTTGCCCATGTTGTTACAAACATCTTGAATTGCTTAGACCAAAAGAGGCTTTTAAATGCTCCTTAGGCGTTTATGCTTTTAGACTTCTGTGCTTTATCCTCAGCAATGAAATTGATTTATTTTTTCAGTACTGTTTTCAACATCAGGGCGTAAAACTGTGCCTAAGCATTCACCCATGGTTACTAAATTACCATAAGCATTGAAATTGCAGGCCTTCAATGTATTAATAACAACATAAAACAAATTCTCTTCTACAGTGGGATTTGGAAAGAGTGATTCCAGAATCACTGGTTTCATGGCAGTAACATAACAAAACTCTTGTGATCTATACAGTTCCTAGTCCTTTGTTAGGTATTATGTACAACTGTCTAACATTCTGACCTCTTCTTAACACAGTACCTGAAGTTAAAGAATTTTGAGGAGGAAGTCAGAGCCCACAGAGACCTGGATGGGTTCTTGGCCAGAGCCAGCATCATCCTTGATGAAACAGCCACCTCCTTGGACGATGTTCTTAGAGAGATGCTGAAACATTTTGCCGAAGATCCTGAGAACACAGAGCCAAGCTGCAACTTTGAGAAAATCATGAGCACTTTATTCACAGATTCAGGGACCCCACGAGAAGGGAATGGTAATTCTGTTTGCAATTACTGTTGCTTGTCATCCTTTCTATTGGGGGATGTGTTGAGTACTTGCTACTGCATGATCCCCAGGTTTGCATGGTGCATGTGACACTAGGGTTTAATTATTTTGTGACCTAGACTGAAGGGACTCATGTCTCCAAGGTTTTGTGTTGGTGGAGCCTTGTCCCTATTTCATTAAGATGAGATGTACTGGTGTTTTTTGGGGGGGAGGAGTCTCCAGTACTGGAGTATCTTGTCTGGACCCATCAGGTGTGATTGTCCAGTGTCAGATCTGGTTTTGCAAAGAGATGCTTGCTGGCGTCCCTTCAGAAGTGGCTCCTTTGCCTTGTGATTCTCCGTCTGAATTCACACAGGCTGGGAGAGTTTGACTGCTTTGAATGAGTAATTGGGGAAGGCTGAGCCTTTGTGTTGCTACCAGCCCTACTGGAAGGGGCAATAGGCTCCTTGTTTTACTCCAGAAATTCAAAACTGGGGTAGCCCCAGCCAACTTTAGCTTACGTGTCACTATAAGCTGCCACTGAATGTCATAGCATAGTCTAAAACACTGCCTTTTAGCCCAAGATGTCAAGAAGCTTAACTAAGCGTTGTTTCTCTGTAGGCACCCATGACGTTTCAGAGCCAACAGGAATGAATATACAAACATGTACATCGCATCTCAAATGTAACTGTCACAGCCTGAGTGAATTTGTTTAACAGATATGTCAAGTCCTGAGCATGTAGTAAGCATGTTCATGCTTTGGTTACTTCTTGCTGCCTGTCTTAGAGCTTTGCATTTATAATCTCCTTAATTTAGGCTTTCTGCCAATAAAGAAAAATTAAGCAGTGCCATAAAATGATCAGAGAGAACAGTAATTACTAAGAGGGGAGAGAGGGCAGGGGAGTTGGAAGATGAAGTCCTGTGTGTGTTGAATAATGCTAATCTAATGACCTAATATTGCAGTAGGCTGCTGTCAGGGGGAGAAAACAGCTGCCTTCTCAAACTGAGTAGTTTAGGGACAGAACTCAAAAGCATCAAGTCAAATGCTTCCCCTTTCTCCTATTGTCATCCCCAACCCCTGCATCAGTCTGGTATGCGGTTAAAGTACGCTTGGTATTAGCATTTAGCTTCAATTTGAAAGGAAATGTAATTTGCAGTGGCAAAACAAATGTAGACAAACCTGTAATGTTTCTATTTTTCTTCTCCTAGTTCACCTCTTATCAGATACAATTCAAGGGGTCACAGCAACAGTCACAGGGGTGCAGTATCAGCAGTCCTGGCTCTGTATCATGTAAGTACCTGGGTTATTAATTATAAGAATACACAAATTACTGGAAACTTGCAGCATTTCATCTGCAGGAAGGAACAGCAGTTCAGAACATGCCTTTAAAAATTTGGGTGGTGATGCCTTTGACCATCAGTCCTGGCCTGTGGGCTCTCTGAGCATTGTGCTGCTTCTCTTTGCAGATGGACAAGCAGCAGCCTGGGTAGAGAGGACCACAGTCTCTGCAAGGCATTAAGTTGCTGGATGCTGTCTAAATCTGGGGTTAACAAACTAAGAATGTTGAAAGAATCTGAGCCAAGAAATGCTAATTACCAAAAATGTTAATTAGGAACTCCTGAAAAGGACAAGTGAGATCGTGGACTACTTTGGCAAAGCCTGGAACCTTGTACTGAAAGACTTCTTAGACCCTTTGAAAACATCTAAACTTTAACTGAAATTGAAGTCAGAAATTCACACTATTCAGACAGTGATTGTTGTCTGGCATTAATTCAGACCCTGTCAACGCTGCTAAATGTTGGATCAGTAAGGACTCCGTCACCTGGGATTTATGAGGCATGGTGGCTTCACCCCAGCTTCCACTTGACTGAAACTGGATTGCTGTGTTTTGAAATCACTGTCTCAGAGTCAAGCATGCTGGGTGAGCCAAACTGTCCCTGCACAGAAGAAAGCCAAAACCTGAGTCACTGAGCCAACCAAAACAATGCAATTTGACTTCTTTGTCACTGTATGCAGATGTAATCTCTAAGTCAAGTTGTCAAGAAATATCCCAGTAATTTCTCTGGGAATTAACCTGTGTTGGATAGGTGCCTAAAGGCTCTGAGAAAATGCACATCTTGTAGCAAAATTCACAACTGGTTTGCTAGAACTGTCGTAATAGCTTTCCTTCTCCTAGCTGTGCTTTTCCTATCCTATGCTTATGACTGTAAAAAAAAAAAAAAAAAGTATTCTGCCTTGGAAGTAAATTATTTTAAACTTATTTCTAATCTCTAACAAAAGAGAAGGATGTGCTTTCTATGTAAAAAGGTAACTATTGCATGTCAGGTTGCTGTTCTATGAAAGAAATGAACTAGATAACGTTGAAGGGCTACTGTCAGCCTCTACTCTTTTGCCTGGGATGTACAGAGCAGCTTGTATGGGTGAGAAAATGAGTTCCTACAGATAAAGGATCTTTCTGTGCCAATCAGCCAGGTGGGCTTCTGAGTTTTTTTTCTCCCTTTGCATGCCACAAGTATGATAGGGGCAGTAAGGGAATACGTGTGCTACTCTAGGAAGTGCAGAGGGTGGGAGCTTCCACGATGGTACGTGACATGGCTCTATAGAGGGCTTTAGAGAGCACTGACTTAATAACAAAGCACTTCTAGAGGTCATGGTACAAATGCTGTGGTTATATACACGAAGCTGAAAAGGGTAGGTTCAACCTTTCTACAGAAAGTGAGCCAAAACTTTGAATGCGTCCATGTGAGTAATACTAGCTTCCATGACAAGACATGATTTGAAGAATAAGCTTTACAGCCTAAAGGTGTCTTGTGCAAAACTTTCCTTGTTTCTCCCTTTTGTTACTCTGAAGAGGCAGAAGAAAGTGGTGGGAAAGCAGTGATGAGTTAACTATAATTATATAATTATTGCAGTGTATTTCTGCTGCAGCTATTGTGCAACAGATTGAGAATCGTATTTTTAGACCTTACGTTTTTCTTGAAGTCAGGTTGCAAAACAACTTCCAAAAACTCAGAAGTAGAAGGAATTTGTTGATGATTTTTTCCTGTATGAGTGGGAAGAACCTTTAATATACCTTTTTACTGTTCTTTCTCCTTGCACTTAATATCTGTACTCAAATTTTAAATCAGTATTGCTGTTTTCTGTGTGCCTTAACTAACTTGTTATTCCTAGTAAATGAGTTAGGCTTGAGTATCATAAGATTATATTAATGAGGAATAGCAGCTCAGGGATGGCTTTGGTAGTACTGCTTCTGCATTGATTTTTGAGGATAAATATTAAAGCCTTTATTTTCTTAGAAAGAAAAACGTACTTGTGTAGGATCATCACTGAGTTTTGCAGAGCCTGTCTAAGGAGCGTTCCAAAAGGACACAAACTTGGATCCCTGGAACCAGCCAGATCCACCATGATCCATAGCCTGGAGGGAGTAAACTGAGTACTTTGCATGTCTGGAGTCAGAAAGCTGGGGAAGAGGCCCATATAAAAGCTATCGCTTTTGGGGTCTTGCCCAGCTCCGTGGCTCAAAAAGCCCAAGGATAGCCCCCCTTGTCCAGTGGAGAGCACGTGGAGAAGTGGTTTTCATCACAGCTAAGTCTTATCAAACCCAATTGTTTCTTTCACCATGTGACAAATGGAGATGCAAATGCCAGACTTCTTTTTTCCCTGGGATGTGGTGAAGAATCCCTAATTCTAAGGGTGTTAAAGTTACTGTCAGTTGACTGCTGGTATATTTCTTTACTTGATGTCCTCTAGGAGAAACACCAGCTGTGTGGGTTATTGAACAAATGTTGCCTGTGCCGAGTGGAACTCCTCAGGCAGTACCACCTCCAGGCTATATTCTTCTTGCCAGGAGATGGGTATGATTTGTTTTCCAGAGTTGAGCCCTTAAAAGAACACGGAAGCAAGCTGCTTTCATAGTCTGCATTCAGTAATTGAAGAGCTGTTTCCTTTGGTTGGATTGATAAGGCACAGGAATTGCTGAAGGGTTTACTTTCAGTGCGTTCAAATGATTTACGAAAGCTGTTCTAACAGGTAAAGCAGAGGGGGAAAGAAACCTCTGCAGGTAAAGAGGGTGGTTCAATGGCTCGTGTGACCCATGTTGCTATAAAATTGCTTATTTCTGTAGTGTCATTGCAAAAATTCATGTGGAGGGAGGGTAGCTCAAAAATACCAGTAGCAAAAGTTAGTGGTGTGAGGTGACTCTGAACAGCAGTCTGGCTTGATATCCAAAAAGAGTAGCATTTAAGAATATTAACTTCTTGTTTCTAGTGTAAAACCAATGGTTGCATGAATCCATGTTACTTAAGCATCTCTGAACAAAAGGAAAACCTATTGCGCATTTAAAAATTTGCCCAGTCCCAGAGGCACGTAGGGCTACAGAAGAGCCACTTGCTGGTTTAGGTGTTGAAAAGACTTCAAAGAATGCTTAGATTTGAAAGAATTCTTAGCTACTGTGTACCCTTCAGAACAGTGCCCTTCTTTCAAATGTCTAAATGGGATGCTGTGGGGAATTGAACGGTTCAACTCATTAAAACAAAATGACAAAGAACATTAAAGGAAGGATTCCAAGACTTGAAGTTTGGAAAGCAAACCCATTCTCCGAACTTTACAGCAGTTGTCTTTCAAGTGTTATTTGGGTTCAAAGAACTTTAAGTAAAGGCACCCTCGATGGACTGTCCCAGGTGATGTGAGTCAAATCTCTTGCAGATGCCGTGTTATGGAAGGGAGATTCAAATCCAAATCCTTCACTGGAAGCTTAAGTCCCAAAAGAGCTGTTGGCAAGAAGGATGAGTCACTTCAGTGCCCACAATGTGTGCAGGGCTGTCTCCTTACCCACTGGCCCATAGGAAATACTTTCTCCCTAACTCCCCTAGAGAGGATTTGTCTTCCTAGAGCTCCAAGTGCATTTACTGCTCCAAGACGATACTCATCCTGGAGCAATTTTTCCCTGTACTGCTGAAACAACCCTGTGCCAAACTGCTGGTGATCTGGCCTGCTGGTCACAGCTTCATTCCTTGCTTGTAAATTCTGGTTTCTGAAAGCCTGTGCCTGGAGCTGGTTCACGGAAGATTTATTTGCAGTGGATGTGAACAAGCAGTGTCATTGTTCTGCTCTGGGACAGGAGAAGGCTAGCTAGCTGATTACCTCTACTGGGCATTTTTTCTTACTGCAGGGCATAATTTGTTTCTGAATTGACTTTCTTTCTTGCCCTGCTTCAAGGTGGCTTCTGTTTTTCTTTGGTCTCTGCAGTTTGACCCTTTTTAGGATTTGTATGAGAAATGTTATTGATCCGATAACATCTTGGGTATGGGGTGGACCAGCAGCACGTGTTACTTGGGGTATCTGATTTTGGGGGGGTGTTGCCAGTTCTCACCATCCATGTGCCACGCTGGATGTTTGCAGGATAAGCAGCCTGGAAGGAACAGGACAGCAAAGCAGGAATGTGTGCTATAATTCAAACAGCCTTTTTTATGAGGTCCATTATTGGAGAATAACGATAAAATAGCTGAGAACACAACCTGGTGTCTTGTTAAATCATAACCCAGTATTTCCATATGTGAGTAATGCTGAGTGAAAATGGATTTTTCAGTTTGCTGCCCAAACCAGACAAGAATCAAATTTAGCTCAACCCGGGCCAAAAGGGATCTTGGAGCCTTTGGCCAAACCAGACTGAGTTTAGTCAGCTGAAAATGTCTTGCTAGCCCTCAGGTTTCTGGAGGGACTTTGGCTATTTACTCCTCAGATATTTTTAAGTGGAAATTTAAGTGGTGCTTGAAGTTGTTTCAGTTTGCAAGTGCCTCTATTTTGGTCAGAAACTGTGCAGTTTTACCTACAGATATGCATGGCTTTGATTTTCTCCATGTGAACCAAACAGATTTATTGTTGTTTACTTGACAAATATTTGTACAAGTCTAGTAAGGGCTTCAATATGAGCTTCTTTATATTTGTATCTAGCTTCTGGAATTAAAACAAAATGGAGCAGTAAGTGCTAAACCAGGAAATAGCTGGACTTAGGTCAGTTAAATAACATCAGATTGAGAGCTGCTGGCTGACACGTGGGCAGAAGGGACTGGGGCTTACATTGAAAGTGCTGATAACAGGTTTTTGTCCAAATAAATGGATATAGCAGTAAAACCAAGCTTGGTGTGGACCAGGCTGCACTCAGTGGACAGGCACTGCTCCTCCACTCCATGTAGCAATGCTCGGGTGCATCAGAGCTCTGTGGCACCTGTTTAAATCTGGTTTTGCTCTGTTTTACCCTTGCTAAACCAACTCAGCCTGATATGGACATAGCCAACAATACCTGTGCAAAAGTTGACTGTAAGTTTAGTGGTCTACCCCCAGTTTTACTGGTGTAAGTGATATTGGGATTTAGCTGTGTATGTCAATAGACCTCTTTACAGAAGAGTTGAAACAAACTGCCTCAGGTGTGAAAGCCTCGAACTCCAAATCTGTATCTAAAACTCTTCCAGATAAAGATGTGTAATGATGACAACAGGTTTGTCAGTGTCTTGTGAACGTGTTCAGTGTTGTTAAATCTTTAGTACTGCCTAAGCACTGTAAGTTCCTCTTAGTGCATGCATTCCCAGTCCTTCAAGGTAAGAAAACATCAGACTCCTGCTTTAAAGAAATGCAAAGCTTTGGGGTGGCTGTTAGAAAAACTCAGGACACCACTAGAGAGGATCAGCAGGCTTTGTGGCTTGTATGTGTGAGCTGAATTTGCAGAGTTAAATTTATCCCTTCGTGCTGAGGGGATGCTTAAGTTGACCTGATATTGTAGTCTTGTGGACTGTCACTGTTGGTAGGACTGTCATCTTAAAAAAGCACAGCCTTACTGACAAGTTACCAGAGCTCAAATGTGTCCCTGTCACTTCAGGAAGAAAGCTAGCTGCAGCATTTAACCTGAAGAAGAGGTAGTTTGCTTAATTATAGCCCTACACAGTTGGTTCTTCAAGTAACTTGCTATCTCAGGAGCAGGGCTTCTGCACCTTGCCTTTTCTGCATCAGGTAGGAGCTGAAATTCTGTAGGGTTTCTTTGACGTTCTTGGGTTCACTCCAACATGGTGGGATCAGGCAAGCAGGTACTGCTGAGCAATGCTGCTGAGAGGTGGCTGATGAATTTGTACATGGTGCGTAGGTACAAGTTATGTTCACATGAATGCTTTGGTATCCTGCCCCACCTTCAGCACTGGGGCTTGTGCTGGTGATCATCACTTGACCTATAATAAGGCCATGCTTTGTGCTTCAGTCACTTCTTGCCTGATAGATATGGTAGGAAAGGAATGATGTCTGGAAAGTGTTGGTACAGCACTGTGAGCAACAGGTATCTAATATCTGTTTATGGCTATCTCCAGGGTAGAATTATGTTCAGAATGACCAGAAATCCTTCATTTTCAAAGCAAACTTTTAGTGAGCTTGACAGCTGAGGTATGAACCTCAGGCAAAGCTTGCACTCCATTTCAATTACTTTAGAGAAGACTTATTCCTAACCTTAGGACCTGCCTTGATTTTTCTCTCTTCCAATGCTAATTCAAATGACCTGAGCAGAAAGAAGCTGAGACCCCATGGTGGAGGGGAGGTAGGAAATATGAAATGCTGTCGTCTTACTCATAACCTATTTTACAGCTTCACTTCATTATAGTGAAGCTGTTTGGTTGCTTTCAGACAAGTGCCTTTGTCAGACTAATTTGTGTAAGTAGCTTGACTTCCTGATGACAGATTGGAAGCAAGCTCACTAAGAAAATATTTGGTGGGGTGACTCGGTATGCAAGTTTCTGGGAACTTCATGAGAAATGTAATGTGCTCCTAGCTAGTATGTCTCCAGCCAAGGATCTTCAGGAGCCATTACTGGAAGTGACCTTCAGGTTATGTGAGTGTGAGAATAGATCTTAAAAAGAAAGACAGGTTGGAATGATGGAAGAGATGATCTAAGGACTGTGATAGGTGATTGCTGGATGAATAAGAGGCAGCAAGCAGTCTAAATGACTTTGAACCAGAAAAAAAAAAAAAAAATGAATTGGGAAAGCAGACTTTCATGCCTCTTTCAGTGTTGATATGCAAAAACTGTCTCCCTGTGCTTTCTAGGAGACTGTTAGGAACAGGAGAGCTGCTGGCAAGGCTGGTGACAACCTACTGCAACTATTCCATGCCAGTTTGTTGCTTTGTCAGAGTTTCCCAGCAGGAAAAGTGGTGATAACCCAGATCACAGCTCTGTTAAAATATCCCAGTGTGGAGATGGACCTGGTCTTTTCTCCAAAGATGCTCTGTGTTTATTTCAAACAACTTGTTGCTACTCTAGGTTTTAGTGGTCAAAGAGCCAGTGGGGCTGGCCCCGAGAAGTAATCCTGCCTGCTACAGTCTCTGCAGATCTTGTGCGTGGAGATGAGCTTGGTTTCTGTAACACACCTGTACCAGAAAGGGGAAAACAACAGCTGAGAGCAAATTGGGAAATCCATTCAAACAGATCTGCCGAAGGCAAAAGAAGTGGAAATATGTTGGTTTGGCATCTTGCCTTAATGTTTCCAGAAAGTGTTTTAGAAGATCAGATGAAATGAAGTGTAAACTGCTTTCCCTTAATGTAGGTGTTATTTTTAAGAGGTCTATTTTGCAGGAGCTTCTGCAAATACAAAGTATGTTGCTATCTTTTGATTTGTTAGTTTTAAAAAAGCTGAAAAGCAGATGGGGGGGAATAAGCCTTGTAATTTTGAAAGTGATTTCCTTTTAAGAAAATGTGTATCAAAATCTATAAAACTAGCAGAATTGGGCTGAACGTGTCTTTAACAGTGACTTTAAGCTTTCAGAATTGAACCTTTCACAACCAGCAGCACTTTGCTTTTAGAACCCAAATGTGTTTTATAAACTCTCACACCAAGAGAGCACAGCGTGTTTCGAACTTGCACAGCATGTTTCGTAGTGCCGTGTATAACCATGCCATCTTTCTCCACAGTTGCACTATAAAGTCCCTTCAGCGACGTCATGTTTGCATCAGCCGCCTCGAGAGGCCTCAGAACTGGGGTGAAAACTCTTGTGAAGTGAGATTTGTGATATTAGTCCTGGCTCCTCCTAAAATGGTGAGTGCTGCTCTCTTGTTTCCTTCATTACTTCAGAGGATTCCTTGGAGATGCTTTTCTTGGTCTCCTCCTAGAGTTAATGGCAACACGTTCATTTTGAGACATAATGGGACATGAGAAGGCCTGAGATTTTCACAGTCTCTGTCAAGATAGCTTATTCTAACAGTGTGTGAAGGGTGGATTACAATTGTCAGTGTCCAAGTTTCTTTGGGGAGTGGCCTCTGGCCTAACATCGGAGAATGCTGTGGGTCAAGTGTCTGCAGTCCCCATACACTTAATTTTTGCTAGAGATACAGCCATGATGTGTGTAATGCTCCCCAGGTTCAACTTTACCAGTTTAGGTACCTGTTTTTGGAGGTAAAGGCCATTCCTAGTTAAAATAAAGGCCACTTCTAGTTAAGAGCCCTTCATGAGCATGGCTTTGAGTCTGCAAAGGTCTGGATTGCTTCACAGAAGCTCTTGATGGGACAGTTACGCTGCAGATGTGGCTGCAGCAGTGGTAGATGGAACCTCAGATGGAGCATCTCAGTTACATCAGTCCGTGAGTTCTCCTGCAGTATAGGTGAGACTATTCAGAGCCTGGAGTGCTGTGTAAAGTCACTGTGCCAAAGTGTTTTTGTAGCTTTTGGAACTTGAAACAGTAAGGTTAAAGCTTGCCTGGGTGTACTTACTCTTTCTCCAGTGTAGACAAAGCCAACAAACGACCTTGTAACATGCTTGTTCATTGCAATATCAGGGGAGGCATCAAGGTCAATTAGGGATCAACGTCTTCCCTTCCTAGAAAGCAGTGGCTTAATCAACTTGGTGTGTCTTGCTTAACTAATGGCTGAAAGGTTCAAGTGAAAGACCTTTTCACACTTAAGCTGGCTGTTAACACCTTGGGGTTACTAGGTCTGCGCTCCTGGGAGGTCCTGGAGAGGTTGGGGACCTTGTCTGGAGCAAGACTGATCCAGATTCAATTTCCTGCCCTTCACTGCTGTCTGTGTGACCCTGGGACCTTGTGGCTTCTCTGTCTCCTCCCCCTTCCACCATCACCGTTGTTTAAATGGAAATACTGGTGTTTCCTTATTTCTGGCAGCTTTTTCCCAGCTGAGCAGTTCAATGCTTTTGGCATAGATCTCAAACCCAGCAGGCTGAAAACAAATTGACGTTCCCTGTGAGAAGCAGCAGGCAAACAACCGAACCTGCTCACAATTGCATTGATCTGTCATTGTGTGGCAGCTCACTTATCTCCAGCCAGCTATGTGCAAAGCGCCCAACAAACAGCTCTGCATCCGCTTGTGTCCTGAAAGCTTGCAATTCCAATGGATGGCATCAAATTAAGGGAAGGGAGTGGAGGCCAAGCAGAGCTGGAGTTGCCAATATGCTTTATTTTAAATGAGTTTATCTAGCCAGCTCTAAGTACGCATTTCTGGTACAGCAGTTAAAATAATTAACCTGCTGACATTAACAGATTAAATGAGTCTTGGTTGGGGGGAGGAGGAAAACTCCAGAGAGTAGGCATCTGTTGCACTGAGGAATCTAGTTCCTTATCCATCTCTAATATGCAAGATGGAAAAACTAGAATACTCTTGCAAATCTCTATGCGTGTTCAGCTTCTCCAAACTGTTCCTCTGTCTCTGGGAAAGACAGGTTAGAGTGGGAAAAATAAAGAATAGGAGCAGTGTTGGGTAGCCATAAGTAACCCACTAACACCCAGCCCAAGGAGACTGGTTTTAGGTAAAAAGAAGCCTTCCCCTGCAATGGCAAATCTAGGATGGCTTAGTCTGAAGGGATCAAGATCACAAATTCTGAAAGCAAACCCCAGAGCAGACTATCTTCTCTTAAATCCAGACTCTTCTCTAGAAACTTAGAATGAGCATGTCCTAGCAAGCGTGTCTGAAGGGAACTTCCCTGTGATAGAAGGAGGGAGAATGAAGGAAACGGGAGGCAGGATGATGTGAGTAATGGAGCAAGTAGAGTGTTAGTGATAACAGTGCTACCTGCATGTCCGTGCCTCTGCGTTAAGCAGCACTGAATTACTCAGCTGTGTTCATGAAGAAATTGTTCGTCTGCTTTGTTATGAATCATAAGAACTTCGATCAATCACGTGCTCACTACTACCTTCTACAGTAATGCGAGGAGTTTGGAGGCTGTCCAAGAGGGTGGCTGTTTGGGTATCCGTAGCAGTGGCTACGTGATGGCTGTTGAGTATAGCTAAGAGAAGGGGAGTTAAAAACACTTCATCCAGAGGGAGCTTTTAAGGAGCTCTGATTCTGTAAAACTTGGAAACTGCCTTGCTAAGCATCTTACCTGCCTCGACCCATGTATGTAAGCAGATCTGCGTTTGGTAGGTTTGTGTAGATTTGAAGAGCTCAGTCTCCTTTGTCTCATTTGTACCTAAATTCCAAGGTGCTTGGAGCAACAGGAGGGCAGGCTTTGGATACTGTTGAAGGTTGACCCTCAAAGACTGGGCCTGTGGCTCACAAATATTAGCCTGAATAGGCACCTGTTCCTTTTCATGACTGTGGGTCTTCTGCCCCTTCCAGGCATTTGGTGAGGATGGACAGTGCTGCTTGTGTGTGCTTGTTGCTTTTTTTCCCCTCTGCTTTTTTCCATGCCAGTAGTTGCTTTAGCTGAGAGCTCTAAATCTCCACTTGTGCTGCCAGAACTGCCCCAGAGAAGCCAACAGGATTGATTTTTATTTTAATGCCCAGAAAACAGGAAGCTGAAGCAGATATGCACAATTAATCTCAGAAAAGATACCTGTACTGCAGGAGCCTTTACTACAGTTTCTTTTCACCCTAGTAGTAGTAATGCTGAGATGTTGCAGGGCTGGCAAAGACTCTTACTTAGTTTTAGCAGCCCTGAAGAGGGACTAAGGGATAAAATGCATGCTCAGCTTGATTCAGACTTGGCTTGAGTCCTGGGGTCCAGGAAGATGATGCCTAATGGGGCAAATCTTTCATTTATTTTTTTTTCAAATATTTCATTTTATATTCTGGCAGTGAAAGGAAATAGTTTAAGTTTTTCATCTTTCTCTTTTTCCCCATTCAGAAAAGCACCAAAACTGCCACAGAAGTGGGCCGAACTTTTGCCACGATGTTTTCAGACATAACCTTTCGCCAGAAACTCCTAGAAACCAAAACCGAAGAGGAGTTCAAGGAAGCCTTAGTCCACCAGCGCCATTTGTTGACGGTGGTGAATCAGAGACCCTCGGCAATGAATGACGGGCACAAGTCACACAGTCCTAAGCCCCTCAAGGTAAGGCTGGCCAACATCTCCCAGTGGTTTGGAGTCCAAATGAGTAAATGCAAGGGTTTTGGGGTAAGGATTTGAAGAGCTTGTGGTGCTTGCATCCATTGGGCTTGTCTAGCTAGCTCTCAGAACTGAGGTTTCTATAAACAGCTCCCATATGTATGTCCACTTTCCTCAACTCCTGCTGTAAATCTAAAGAAAACGCTTCAAAGGTGCAGGTGCTGAAGGGACACAGAACAGCAGGGGGTTGAAATGGTTGCAAGGCTTCAAATCCATGTGCCTAGTCGAGTATGGGACTAACGGATCACTGTGTTGTCCATCCAAGGCACTTAATCCTTACAATCAGGAGAAGCCTCTGAAGAAGCTGCTGCTTGTCTTTCCTACAGCTGAAAGACTTCTTGGCTGTCCCTGCTCAGTAACTTTGCTTAAAGGTTGCCTGTCAGTACTTGGCATGACTTCTCCCTGTTTGATCTGTAGCTCTGTAAAAATGTTACTTGCTTTGTACTCGAGTTTGAGGGAAATGCTGTAACTCCGCTTTCTTTTCTGGAATTTCCTGTGTATTGGTCACTGCTTTGCCTTTCCGTTCAGAAATTCATTCTTTAACCAAGCAGCATACCTGAAAAACAAACTGTTTGTACCATCCCTAGTCATCTGCTCCTGCCCAAGAATTGGAAATAACTTTAAAGGACAATTTACCTCAAAGGACAGCCTTTGGGTTGTCTATAGTGCAGAGGCTGGCAAATTCACCATTTTTTTCTTACTGAAGTAGATTTAAGGAGTTTTGATCTGCACATCTGGAAACAAGTAATGCTCATGTTTTTCCAGTGTTCTCACCTGGTTTATAAGTAGTGCTTTGAACTCTGGTAGACCTCATACCTGCTCTTAAGTGATGGTTTCTACCTGCATCGCTGGGACAGCAGCCTTGGCCAGGCAGAGCTTCAACAGCTCTGAGCCAATGCAGTACATATTCACAATTTTTGTTTTTAATGCTTCCTCTTGACATTGGTTGTTCTGGGTCTGGATTTGGTAAATCATGGGTTGTGAAGGTGTTTTATCCTTCAGCTCTCAAGGGATGCAGGTTGTGTAATAGTAAATCTGCTTTATCATGTCTCTTGAAAGAAGCTGGCCCTGCCTTGCCTGAAGTGGGACTTGCCAGGATTGATTTTAGGAGCTGGGCTGGAGGCTTCTTTCCATATTCCTGGCAAGCTAAAACTTTGCCTGGAGAAGGGTTGATTTGAGGCTGTAGCCTGCCTGCATTGACTAGTTTTAAGGAAAGCCATCTCCAGAAGCCCTTCTCCTCTGCCTGCCCTATGTGACAGTCCTCTAGAATGAAACCATTTGACATGAGAATAAACTGATATGAGACCAGAGGTGTAATTTCAACCTGTGAGCCACCCCTGAGTGAAATAAATACCCTAATCCGGAGCTGCTGTATTATTACAAGCAAGCCTGCAGGGATCAAATCTCTTGGTTGTATCCGCCTCCCGCCCCCCTTTTTCCCTTGGTCCTGCAGTGACAGGAGAAAAATGGACCTCAAACGCTGTGTGTGGGGGATTTTTAGCAATTGCTCGTTTCTATCCGTGCTAAAATACCGAAGGGGGCATGGCAATTGCATACCATGCTGTGCCCACAGCACAGTCGGTTTGCTTTGCCTCATCTCAGGATTATTTAGACAAAACAGCATCCTCACAGCTATAATCAAGTCAGCCTGAAATCCTTTTGGTTACTGAGGCATCTAATTGCGATTTTGTTCGTGGAGGAAGCCCTAATGGTTTCGATGTTTTCTAGCTGTGATCATGTCCATTTCATACTAGTGTGTGTGACGGAGGTGTGCGTTTTCCAAAAGGGCTGGGCTGTGCCTGCCCAGCAGTGGCAGGAGGGAGGATGTTCTGTCACATGAACTTCATCTAGAATAGCTCTGGGAAAGAAAAGCCTTCTGAATAAGGCTACCCAGTATCAGTATATCAAATCAAAAATATAGCAGGGCCAAGAGAGGTACCACCACAAATGCAAGCAGAAAGAAGAACCAGCCAAACATCCCCTACTGAAGGGAAAAGAAGCAGGGAATGGCAGTCCAAGAAATTTCTGGCTACTGAAGGTGTGAGGAAGCACAGAAAAGGATGAGGATGGAGTGCCAGCATTGTCCTTCCCAAGGCTTTATTAAAACCTAGGGTGGTGAAGACTCGGATGGCAGGAAGCAAAAGCCAGATGGAAACCTGTTTGGAGTAGAGCTACGTGATGGTGATGCATAGTACAAAAGTACTGCCCTTTTTGGCTTTAATTTCAGAGGTCAGTAAACTTGATCATCTCTCTCCTCAATGTAACTCAAAGTATGAGGTTAGAACAAAGAGGAAGGCAAGAGGAGGGTTAGCCATAGAGGAGAAACAGCTTTCCCCGCATTTAGCCACAGATTTGATGTCAGTGGTCCCTATAGAAACAACACTGATCTTGATGGCTCCACCCCAAGCTAAGTTTGCCCACTGGCAAGAAATAAAATGCATGAAGGGAAGAGGAATCTAGAATATAACCCGTTGCCTCCCCTTCTCTCAAATCTGCTTCAATGAGCATTATGGGGCAAGAAGTTTGGTGCTTTCCTGCTCGTCCACTGCTGCCTACAAGCAGGTAGTGTGCATGAGTGCCCCTTCCATCCCCACCCTGCTGCGCTCAGCCCCAGGGAAGCAGCAGGCTTGTGTGGATTCTTCCCCCGAAGGTGAGCTGCACTGAGCATCCCTTTCCCTTCAATGCAGTGAGACAAGTAAACATATTAGTCATTAAAGCTATTGTGATTCTCTGGCTGACTGGTGCCTTCAGGAATGTCTTTCTGGGGGGCAAAATTAAATTGCTTTTCAAGTGCGCATGGCTTTGATGTCCAAATATGCCTGTTGGGTGAAGTTCATAGTTCTCAGAAATGCTTAAAATGCAGATATGCTGTTGTCTGTTTTCCTTTCCTCCTGATTTTTTCAGGGTAGAGACTTGAAACTGTCCGGGAATAATACAGGTGTATTGGCAAAGTGCAACAGAATTGGTTTAAATAGCTGAAATATGAGATTTGAGAATGACTGATAAAGGAGTCGGTCCTTTGAGGGATCTCTTACACTTGGGGTTTTGGGGTGTGTGCTGTGGAGTATTCCCTTTACAGGCGGTGTTTTTATTTTGTTACATCTTGTGATGTAACCCTGAAATTCCAGACTCTGCAAGGCAGATAAGCCCCATGAGAAAAAGCAAAGCTGCACATAGGCTGTTAAACGAGCACTGTAGGGCTGAGTCCCTTCTAAAGCAGTAGCTTCTATCAGTTTCTACCAAAAAAAAGTCAAAGAGCATGGAGTACATCTTCCTAGCTGTTTTGAACTGGCCTGTTTGGGTAGATTTGATCTGATTTTCTTTTCCCCTTATACCCCACAGCAGAGGTTGTGCAGCATGTGTCTTGTCCTGCAGGGAACATCTGCAGTGTTTAATGTGAGGGGTAATTAGCTGGGGTAATTAGCACTGTATAAAGGCGATGTTTAGAGTAGTGTTGTGGTGGTTTTACCCTGCTGGGCAGCTGAGCTCCACTACAACTGCTCTCACTTCTCCCCCCTCCTGAGAAGAAGAGGAGGAGAAGAAAGTATGCTGGAAAGAAAAAAAGGGGTTACGGCTTGAGATGAGGATAATTAAAGGGGAAAAAGGGAGGAAGAAAGGAGGGGAGGGTACAAGCAGAGGCCATGCAGAAGCACAGAAGGAAGGAAAAAACACCTCTCCTGTAGAGCTTAGTGATATGGCTTAGTGGAGGACTTGTTAGTGTTAGGTCAGAGGTTGGACTCTGATCTTGGAGGTCTCTTCCAACTTAAATGATTCGGTGATTCTGTGATCAATGAGCAATGTTTGGCCACATCCTGGGAATCAGGGCCTCAATATGCCTAGCAGTTTTTTGGGAGGACTTCATGATGTCTTCATAACAGAGCCCCCCTTCTCCTTCCCCACTTTTTATTGCTGAATGTGGCAACATGGTAAGGAACATCCCTCTGGTTGTTTTAGGTCAGCTGTCTTCTTGATACCTCCCCCCCCACCTGTTGTCTGCTGGCTCTTGGGGGGCTTGGAGGGAGTTTCTGATGCTGTTCAAGCACTGCTCAGCAATAGACACAACGCTGGTGTGATACCAGGGCTGTTCTAGCTCCAAGAGCAGAGCACAACACTGTAAGGGCTGCTGCATGGAAAGTTAACCCCAGCCCAGCCAGACCCAGTACTGAATTGAGGATAACAGGAGAAAAAAAAATCTGCCAGGTGCCTCATTTGCAAGTGTTGCCTGCTTTGACGTTTTCCATGTGCTTTTTGTAAGGATGCAGTTGAGAACTAGGAGGCTGTAAGTCAATAGCAGCTGTCGTGTGTTTCTAAAAAGCTCCTCGTTGCCTGTACTGTGTGTCAGCTCACATAAGCAAACATATTGCACCTTGCAGGCCCCCAAACCAGAAGTAAAAGGAACACATCAGAGTTTTGGAACCCTTTCACAATCATCTTACTGCTTTTTAATGGGCAGAAGCTACAGTTTGACTGTGAATCTGCTCCAACTTGTTTTCATGGGTTGGAGTTTGGGATGTAGGTGGTCTTAGTTCCCTTACTATACCAATTTGAGGTCTTTTCTGTAGTGATGCCAAGGAAAAGAGCGCTTGCCAGGGATCCCCTTTTGGAGGCTTCACATGTATCAGGAACTCCTCCCCAAATCCATAAGTTGGCTGAAACAGTGGGAGGGCACCTCTGACCTCGTGTTAATCCAGTGGGTACCCAGATATTACCCTAAGGTCCAGTCCTGCTGTTGGCCAGGGTGTCTTCAGCAGGTCACTTCCATGCTGTGCATCAGCGACCCCACCTGCAAATCAGGGATGTGGATATGAATGGGAGGGGAGGGAAGGAAGGGAGGAAAACAGGGTGGTCTGGGGGATTTTTCTCTTCTACAATGCTTTTGAGGATACGATTTGAAGTGTGAAGGGTTTATTTTTATTATCATTACAAAATCCCATTTGAATGCCCTATTCAAAATGACCAGTTTTGCTCCTATCAGTATTGAATAAGGAGGTTAATCTCTTTAACAATGCATGAGCCTTTAAACTGACAGCATTTCCTTCCTTTCTTTAGTTGCACGAGTTTCTCAATGTTGGCAAGGGGATTTCTGATGACATTGCACGAAGATTTCCAGTGTACGCTTTGGACTTCACTGACGGTATGTTGGCCAATGTTTATGGAAGCATTGGCCTGATTTTAATTTTTTTGTGATACAATGTCCTGTTTACAGTGTGCATTGAATGTTCTTTGATATGTGTAATGGCTCTCTTCTTTCTTATTCAAAAGAATATGTTGATA
Source organism: Nettapus auritus (assembly GCA_011076525.1). Classification (NCBI taxonomy): domain Eukaryota; kingdom Metazoa; phylum Chordata; class Aves; order Anseriformes; family Anatidae; genus Nettapus; species Nettapus auritus. Next base: position 94,525,352 of record CM021768.1, on the reverse strand, counting down.
AAAGCCTGTGAATAGGCTGGGTGGCACATCGTAGAAGAGAAGCTTGCAGTGTTCCCTTAACGAAGGTGCTAGCTTTATGGAGATTTTGTTTCTTATTAAACAATGAGGCAGTTAAATGGATTGATTATGGGCGTGTGCAAACACAGATCAACTCATAGAGACCTAATTAGTCAGGGGTGGCCTAATAGAGCCTTTCTGCTGTCCTGGTAAGCCAGAACCAGCATTGATTATAATGATGCTGTTGGAGTTGAGAGTGCTTAAAGAAAACCCAAGCAGTGCTAACTTCGGCTCTGTACCTCTTAAAAACAGGTAGTAGTCAGATCACTGGAGCATCAACACAATGTTTACACTGAGCCTCACGTTTTGGGCTTTATATGGCTCCCTTGATGGCCTTGTTGGTTTTCAGAGTCACTTTCTCCCTTTCTACTCGGGGCTTTCAGAGATTCTTAAAGGCCATGAAAAATCTTCACAACAGGGTTGCACAGCTTCAGCCTGATAGGGAAGCATCTTTGGTTTCTTACGGCTTTGGGGGGATTTATTTAATATCTTCAAGTATCTGGAATCAAACCCAAAAGGTTTGCATGGAATAAAGACGTAGAGTGTAGGCAAGGAGAATCCAGGGACTCTATCAAATGCCTTTCTGATGTTAAACTCTCTATCTCAAGGCACAGTTGTCCCAACATGCACCTCTGCTGAGGGCTGTTGCCCTTGGAGTTGGTATAAGAAGGCAAGATGCCCACCCAAGCCCCATTTTGTTTATTGTAAAGGGGGTAACAATGCACTTCAGAAGGGATTTGCTGCAAGACTGCTGTTCATCGAGAAGCATTGTATGGGGAACACTGAAACGGGGCTGTCTGTTTACTCTACCTGTGGCTGTCTGCATCCTGAGTGCAGCAAACAATTCCCAAAGTGCACCATTTGATGGTCCTGCAGCCAACACGGGATCTCAGCAGGTCTTGGAGGTTTTTTGGGGGGTCCAGGCTCTGGCTTTGCATGCATACAGAATAACCTGTGTGTGCTGCTTCTCAGCCCTGGGTCTGTCAGCTATAGCAGAGTGAAACTTTAAACTGTTGAAGCTCAAATGTGAAGTTCACCTTAAAAGCTGTTGTGCTTTCATGTATGAGATGGGGGGGAGGAGGATTTTCAGAAACCTATATATATTAGTATGTGCCACTTCTTCCCAGAAACCAGAAATTAAGATAAATTCTTTAAGGATCTGCATGGAATGAAAACCAGATGGAGCTTAAAGCATCTGCCATAAACCACCAAGACCGAAGGTGATCAGGAATGTGAAATTCCTGGACCATCTCAAAGCGGCAGTGCACCAAAACTTTGGGGATTTGAGCTATCCAAATATCTGTGCTCCAGACAATCACATGTACATCATCAAAGAGCTTTGAATTGCAAAGATGCTTCTCCTTTTGAATGGTCGGAGCCTCTAAATCCTTAATCTGAGAAGCATCCTGGGATTTTGGTTTAGACAGATAAACCGATTAAGAGCAGGGTGATAAATAATAAGGCTTTTGTAGGGCCAGCAAGTGTTTTGTCAGTTGGACTTTTTGTGCGATTGATCTCATTCACATGCTGTGCAAAGCTGGCCCTTAAATTATCCTTAGCCATCGTGATTTGAAAGAGGGCAGAAAGGAGTCATCTTCCTCTATTTTTTTCCCCTCCAGATTAGGAATTTAAGTCTGTTTTGGATTGTAGAAGTCTTGTCTGTTTAGTGCAGCTTGACTTCAACTGCTGAACACTCAAGGATCAAGGAAGGGTTTTCTCAACTTTTCCTCCAGAACTGGTGATATGGGGGACTTCTAATAGGTCATCTGTTAGCAGGAGCATCTGGAGATGAGCAACTGGATTATGCTGAGTCTAGGAACACCTGTAATTTTCCTTTGAAGTTAGGATTAAGATGATTTGGTGTGCAGTCCCCTCCTTGTGACTACAACCCTTGGTTATGGGATTCTGCTTTCCTTTAAAAGCTTGTACAGATCAGACCTTGTAAATGGGTTCAAAGCACTTGTGCTATCAATATTACATGCAAATTCAGTTGAACCATAGGAGCTTTTTGATTTTTGTTTTGAGACAGGTTTGAATGAAAGAGGGAATTGTCCCTGGGCTCAGCTACAAGTTTCCTGCAACCCCTTAAAGTTGCAACCCTTATTCTTTGGTGTGTATTTTCTGGTATAACAGAGGAAAAAAAGACTCAGTGTGTGGTGTGCTCATGGGGGAACTTGAGGTGTCTGAGGCTTTCATTGTGAGCTTTGGTGCTGTTTTCTGCTGTATCCCTTCACCTTTCACAGAAGAAAGGTGAATGGAAGAGATAAGGCCAAGACTTATTCTGAACCCTGTTTTCCCTGACCTGTGTCCTCAGCCATAGCCATGGGCGGGGGAATAGTTTGGAGATGTGGATTGCTCCCTGTCCTTGGTCCTGCAGAGGGGTCCCCAACCAGCTTCCCCCAAGGAACATGAGCTCATCTGCCAATGGTGTCTTCAGGACCTGGTGGTGGCACTTTGCAGGAGGGAGAGTTCCCAAAGCTCCCTGTAACCTGGACTTGCTTAGAAGGAAGGCCTGAAGGCCTTGGCTAAATGTGACTTGAGAGGGAAGTTGTGTTGCTTGCTGCCTAAGACAGCACAGGGCTCAAACCTAGTAAGATCTTGACTGTGGCATGTGCCAAACCTTCACTGACTATCCCACTTGTCTGCCCTGGACAGCCTGCTTTGGCAGGATTGTGCTCTTTATAGAGCAGAAAAATAGTGAATGCAGATGACCCTCTTCTCTTAGTGCTTCTCCTACACAAGGTTAGATGTTGGGGTAGCTCCTGCATCGCTCTGCAGCCCTTCATTCCTAAACATCACCTGGGTGCAAGAGTTCAAAGCCCAGTTGAGGTCTTTGTGGCATTGTGACCTGGGTTCGCAGCTCTGATCTGTTGCAGGTCTTTCTTCAGAGGTTGGGTGGGGATCTATAAAAGCATCCTGTTTTCTATGTGAATGCTTCTCTAATAGGCTGGAATAAATTAGAAGTTTAAGCTTTGAATCTTTGATTTATTTCTTCAAGCTTCCCTAGTCTGAGCATATGCTTGATTTCTCTGCCACAAGATCAGCTGGGTTTCCTTTTCCAGCAAACTTCTTGGTCTCACTTGTAATGTGATTTACTCTTCCTAGGACTTCAGGGAAGATTCGTCTTCTGTTCATCTTTAGAAAACTGGGCAGTCTAGCACTTACTAGCATGAGTGAAACTCCAGCTTGAGGGCTTTAGCAGAAATTTGTTTTGCATTTTATGACTAAACTGACAAAAACCTACAGATATCTTCAATGTTTTTACTATTAGAAGGTGACTTTTTAAATCCAGGTTTAATAGGCACATCATTGCTGATGCAAATCTGTATAATTAAACTTGCTTTGCATTAGAGATTTCAGAGAACTGAGAAGGAACGTTTGCAGTCAGACACTTCACAATGTCCATTTGTCTCAGGTTTGGGTCAGTCAATCTACAATTAGTAGACTTCAGGAGCTCTAGTCCCAGCCTCTGGGTCTGTTGGGTATTGCTGATGTATAATACCAGGCAAAGTGAGGCCAGTGATGCTGCAGAATTCTCTGAAACTCTAACCTTGTAATTTAAATAGAGACATTTCAGAAATTCAGGCAAGTAAAATAGAACTGTCATGTTGATGAACATAATTGCTTCCTCTTTCAGTGTGTAGATGTACCTTAATTTCAAGGGATTGCTTCTGTAATAGTCAGCTACTCAAATCTCACAGCTGGACTGAGTTGATTTTCAGCTATAAATTTACACGGTGCAGTTGAAGTGACACACTCCTCAATGGTTTTATGAGCCTGCCGCAGATGAAATGCCACCATAATGCAGCCCACCTTCTTCTAAATGAAGTAATGTCAGTCCCCAGGTTGCAAATAAACCCTGGAAATATTTAGCCAGATGTTGATTTTTAAAAGGTGAGTTGTGATTAATGCTGGAATTTGGTGTTTGTCTCATCCGAGTCTGTACAAGCAGATAGTACTTGATCATGATTTTGACTGCAATTGAAGAGTTATCATTTGTGTGAAAGGATGTGTTAGATTTGTTGTTATTGTCTCCATTACGAAGTTAGTTTTGCTGCTCCCCAGAAAGGATTTTGCTCTTTAGATGACTTGTGGCTGAAAACAGGCCTCCCTTCTACTGGAAATCTTGAACTCAACCATGATGTGGCATAAGGTCCTCCGTGGTCAGCATGGACTCCTGCTCTAACTCCTGCTTTGCAAGCGCTGAAGCCAAAAGCCACACAAGCTTTTATGATGCCCTTCAAGGCTTCTCCCTTCCCCCTGCTTTATGCTGTGGTTTATTTAACTGAAAGCTTTTTAAAAGGAGCCTCACCTCTTACAAAGCTTTCTCTGCTCAGAAAATGAGCACTTTCTGATTTATTTCTCTCGTCCTGGTTGCCTGTTCCTTTATGAATGCTTTCAAGTGGTGCTGCTTCTCTCCTTTCATGTTGAAGAGACTCCTTTGTCCAAAACAGCTTGCTGAAGCCGCTCAGAGTCCCCAGAACAAGGAGTGACAGTCTCTACTTGTAAAACTACCACTCGGTCCACTACTTGCCCTGCCGAGCCTTTCATTTTCTCTAAAGGTCTCGGCATTTGCGAGTGTGAGGTAAGAGCCTGTAGCTGTTTGACTTGATCACACGAGAAGACTTCATCTGCAAAAAAAGACATTTTAGGCCCTGTGGTTGCCAAGAGTGGTCAGGAATGTGGTTTGTGGTTTCTGAATCTTCACAATAAGCTGAAAAGAATCTGCCTCAAAGTGGCTGGTCCCATGACTCCTGGAAGGTCAGGCTTATGTTTGCATGTTTGAGATGTCTCTCGTTAGGTTCCAGCACTGCCTGTTTTCTCTTTTTTCCAAGGATGCAGAGCGTCAGAAGTCCTGTTCATGTCTGTCTTGTCTGTGAGCAGGAGCCATCAGAAGGTGTCTTTTACTCAGGTGTCTGCCTGATCATTGCAGACAATCTCTTTTTGGCTCTTGCATCCTCCTTCTGTCCTTATCTCTGCACTGCAAGTGGTGTAGAAAGCAGGTATTTGATAAGATCTCAAAGTTGAGTGATTGCTTTTCACTCCACTGATAGTCTGTTGTGGCAATGCTCAAATTTTCTCCTTTTGGCACCAGCAGCCTGAGATGCAAAGTCCTCAAGTCCTCCCTTCTGATTCAGTGGCTTGTAGCTCCCTCAGCAAGGTATTGATGCTAGTGTGGGATTTTGGGATGCTTAAGTGGGATTTTGGGAGCTTAGGGGCAGATGCCTGTGTGGGAGTTCACTGCTTGGGTGGCTTCCACAAAAGGTGATTTGGGTGACTCCAAGCCTGTTACAGGTGTCCATAGGGACATCATCAAGGATGGTGGCACAGGCAGGTAGAAGGTTGGTGCAAGAGTGGAAACGCTTTTCTTTGGAATTTTCTTTGGAAGAGGCTCTCTGAGGTTGCTCAGTGAAAAAAAAATTGTTCTCCTTGAACAATATCAGATGTCATCTTGTGTCCTTTCTTTTATGGGGTGATATGAGCTGGAAAGGGAAGATAAACTACTTCAGAGGTCCTTAAATTCATAATATGACACGTGAATCCTCTTTCTGGCTGCTTTTGTTGTGGCCTGGCATATGTTTTCTGATGGAGATGAGGGGGTGAGTGCATGGAAAGAAAAGCCATTCTTTCAGAAGGGTTTTTTAAAGCAAAACTCTTAATGTACGCATTCCTGACCTCTTGTGCTATTTGTTTTTTGTAAGTCTGCTGGCGCTAATTGGCTCAGCGTAGTGCATTATTGATTCAAGCCTGTAACTCAGATTTCTGCTTAGGGGAAAATGAAGTGCTTCGTGTTTTCTTGCCCGAAGCATTGTGAGTTGGGAAGATCAAACTTGTTAGGGCTGTAGCAGAGAATACCGAAAAAGATGGTATTAAAAGGCAGGGGATAGGGATTTCTGAACCCTAAATTTCTGGCTTCTGCTTTGATCCTCTTCAAAGTTTCTTGGACTGTTAAAACTAAAACTGCTTCTGGTATTCCCTGTTTTTGACAATGCCAGAAGTGTCTGTTGAAGCAGTCTATATGGTGACATGGTGGTGCTTCTAGTTCTGATCACAGGTGAATAGAAGTATTGTTGTGCAAAAGCTAGTGTCAAAGACCACCTATGTGTTTAAGAGTAAAGCATGGAAAACTTCTGCCTTTCAGTATTAAAAGAGCTAATGGTACATGTGGCCGTTCTGTGTAGGGTTTGAATGCTTTCCAAGTGGGCATCACTAACATGATTATTTGGGTTCACACTAGGTATTATTGGAAACAACAAGGCTATAGGAAAATACATCACAACTATGATCTTTCTGTATTTTGCCTGCCTCCTTCCATCTATTGCATTTGGGTCACTCAACGATGAGAACACCCGAGGAGCTATTGGTAAGTTCATCCTTCTTGTGCATCTCTTTAGGATCTCATGTATTCAAGTAGGGTAGCTCTGGTCACTCAAAGTTTTGATTGCTTTTCTTTGCAGACTAAAACACCACTGGAGGTTTTTCTAACTTAGACTCATGAGCTTTTCTCACAAGACAAGCAGTTGAACACTTTGGGCAGTATCATCAGGCTCTGATGGATAGAGATATATTCTACCATATTTTTAAGTAATGCTTTATAACTATGCCATTACCTGCACACTCTTCCCCTAGGACAAACTCCCATGCTTTTGATCTGAATTTGATTGCCAGTATCCAAACCACTGGTATAGTGGATGATGATTTGCTTTGTTCCAGCTGGGGCCCCGAAGCAGTTCCTGCTGCTATTGCAGTTCATTAGATTCGTAGCTGAAATCTTGTCCTGAAGGTCTCCTGAATGAAACTTGATGGCATCCTAAATTATTGTGCAGTTGGACTTGATCTTTGTAGGTCCTTTCTTGAACTATTTTATTAACACAAGTTTGCAAGTAAAGGGTCTTTCCATGTTTTCATGATGTCTCACCTCTATACCTTCTAAATATTGTTCTGAGTAGTTAGTGGGTTGCTGCTGTGCTCTGTGAATTCAGTGTTCGTTGGTTAGAAAAAATGTTTATTTCCACCCTTTCCAATTCTTCATAGATGTGCAGAAGACAATTGTCGGCCAGTGTATCGGAGGGCTGCTTTATGCACTCTTTTCGGGGCAACCTCTAGTTGTACTCCTAACTACGGCTCCTTTAGCTCTCTACATTAATGGTAAGCCTGTTAAATGCGTGTGTTGGGGCCTGGTGTGATTGCAGGTGGTGGAAAGGGACTTTGTATGAGAACCTTGCAACCCTGTTAGTGCTCTTGTTGTTTTTTCTAAAATCAAGTTTAAAGGGATTTTTTTTTGGTGCTGAGAGAAAAGGAATTTGATTCATGTTTAGTTAAAGAAACTTGGTTTCTAATGGAATCATCTTGCACAGAAAACATCTTGAATAAGCATTTTTGCTTCAAGGGGGATTTTTTTTTTCATCTGATGGTTTTCTTGGGGAGCTGCATTTGATCACCTTGAAGCTAAAGGGGCCAGAAGCAAGGGTTCTTTGGTCTGCAAGTGTGATAAGTAGCTTTCCAGTTACAGCTGTGAGATATTACTGAGCTGGAAGTATAAAGGAGCAAACTCAATCCCCATCTTTAGAAGTGATCAGATGGGCTCCAACTAGCTTGAAAGGTTTAAGGTTTTAGTTCATGGAGGTGACTGATTAAGCATGGCACAAAAGCATGCGTTCCCTTGCTCAACAGCACCTGAAGTGTTAGTGAGAGCAAACTCCAAGGGCTGATTTTTCTGACCTTGATCATTAGGGGAAAGATGCCTTGAGCAGTGCGGGGGAATTGTTTTTCATATGCTTATCCCTGTTTATAGTGGAAGGGGAGATGGGAAAATTAGTTTGCCCAAGTTTGTATGGGAAGTGCAAGAACAGGGTTTTAATGGTGTCCACCACAGGTGTGGTTGGGCTGCCTTGAAAGGGGTTCTTTGCCATCAAACAAACGAAAATCTTGGGGTGGTGATGACAGGAGCTTAATCTGACATGTAAATGCTTCAATTCTGCAGTCATCCGAGGAATCTGTGATGACTACAACTTGGATTTCAGTGCGTTTTATGCCTGGATTGGACTGTGGAACAGCTTTTTCCTTGTGATGTACTCCCTCTTTAATTTCAGTCTTCTGATGAAGCTCTTTAAAAGGTAGCTATTTTCAAGAAGTCATATTTTGATCAGATTATTCAGCAAATGGAAAAATTATACATTCTACAAGCTGCTTAATTACAAACTTGCTGCAAAATGTATTTTGTGAGATGAGGCTAGTATCATTTTGGCTTATTGTTCCAGCTTGAAAGAAGCTTTTAAAGACTCACTGGGTTTTCTTTCCTGAGTTGGAGTCTAACTAAAATTGGTATATTTTCATGTAAATGCATGAATATGCTTATTTCTTTTGAATGAAGCTGAATGCAGACTCTGGTAATGTCTATATTAATTCATGGGATTTTTTCCACAGGTCAACAGAAGAAATAATTGCACTTTTTATATCCATCACGTTTGTGCTTGATGCCTTCAAAGGCATTATTAAAGGTAAGTCTTGCAATGATACTCTTCAGCCCAGATCTCTGCTTTGCTTCATTGTCAAAGGGAAATATGAGGCTGCAAATATGCATGACACTTGCTTGTTCCGTGTTCTTTCAGGGTCTTCAGGAAAAGATCAAAGTGTATGAGAAATAAGCAGCTCTGTGTCAGCGGTTTACATGGATATGCAGAATTTCTATCGTCTAATTTCAGTTAGCTGAGATAGGATTAGGTTTTTAACTTACCAAAAGGAGAAACCATTATTGTTGCTGTCAGTCTTCCCCTGATATCACTCTTTTTGAATGATCCTAGTAAAAAAGTGATTTATATGCAGTGCGTCTAGACCTTTCCTGTCCATGTTATTAAACGACGTGGATGGAAGTAGTAAAAAAACCAAACAGTATCCATTTTAATGAGCTGATACCCTTCTCCCTTAATGGCAACTTAAAGACTGCAGTGCATTCTAGAATGCTGTTAAAGCTATTCTGCCTTTTCCAGCCATGTGCTCCCCATTTCTGGATTAAATTCTGGGTGTGGACCCATGAGTAGTAGCCTTCTGGTTTAACACGTTCCTCTAGCACCTTTCTTTCTGACTGGGATTGGCAGGAGGCATTTGTAAAGGCAAAAGTCATTAACAGAAATGCCATGTGGATGACAGCCTTTGTTCATCCCAACAAGGAGCTGGCCAAATCTATGTTCAAAGCATTTTTGATCAATTGTCCAACGGCCCAAAGTTTGGGTCTATTCCCTCGAAGTCCTTCAAGATGAACCTAACCACACAGAGCATGTCATGTAATTTCAAGGTCCTCGTGCTTCTTCGTGGTACCTTGTGTGTGAGAACACCTTCATAGAAGAATCTTGATACTGCAAAGGAATTTGGAGCAAGACATTGGAAATCCTTAATTTGGCTCCATAGGAATATGCTTTGATTGTGCAATCAGTGTTTTTTCTCTGTAGAACACCTGCCTCTTTCAAATATCCTGCACAGGCAAAGCCTGGTGAAAGAGAAGCTGCTCTGGGGTGCTTTGCTTTCTCCTTGCTCAATATGCAGCTGTGTTTTACTTGAGGTGTCCTGTTAGTGCACTGTTTTAGAGACATGGAACAGCCTCCCCGTGGCACTGAGCAGCTGAATACTGTTGAATAACAGCTTTGTAAAAACTAGCCAATGTTGCAGTGTTTCTGTAGCAGAGAGCTGATTCCCTGTAACAAGGGCATGGGATGCAAGTTAAAGGTGCAGAAAGCATCAAAGCATCCTTTCATCTTTGCTGCCAAACTTTCAGGAATATATAAGTAGTACTTCAGTGGGGACTGCAGAGGAGGCTGGAAACTAATCAGTGTAATTAGTGAATTAGAGTAATTCTCCCTTGAACTTGGAAAGGGCTGAGTTTATGGGAAAATGGCAATAAAATCAAGCCAGTGCTCTGCTTGTTTGCCAGGTCCCATTGGCTTGAGCTGCATCTGGGGGTGTTTAGTGCATCAACAAGAGATCTCACATCCAGCCAGGTTTCCAGGTGTAGAAGGGCAGTGATGCTGGCAGGCATAGATTTTATCCTAAACCCTTTAAACTCATGTTTAAACAGATGACACCGGCACAGCTCTCGGCTATGGGTTTGTCTTTCCTTTTCTCCCATTTTGTAGCAGGAGGTGATGCTGCTGCCATCACCCCTTCACACTCAAAACTTGGGTTGAGCAGTTAAGCACGAGGAAGAAGCTGGTCCTGGTAATGGCTAGCCAGCTGACAGGGACTTTGGGGCATGCTTAGGGTGGAGGGATATGTTCCTCTTGCTCAGATGTTTTCCTCAGTCTGTTCATAGCCTCGGTTTTTGCAAGGTACCCATACATATTCAGGAAAGAAGGGGGGAGGAATGTGATACTGTACAGAAAGGAATTGGGCTGCGTGTTAGAGCCGTTCCAGTGACACTTTGTTTTCGGCATGTGGCCCAGCCACTGAGGCTGTATTTGTTTGATCTTGACATCTGCACTCTGCAGGAAACAGCGACAAACTGGCCGAAGCAAATAACACAAGTTAATGTTGTTGGAAGGAACTTGAGCATGTGCTAGGCTTCGGGATGGCTCAGTTTCAGCAAGAGCACCACCTGCTTTGCTCTGAACAGGGGCAGCAAGATTCACTTAGCTTTCTGTTATCAAAACAAACCAATGCCAAAATCTGCAGCGGTTTAGCATTTTATAGCTAATCGTGGTACAGGACAAAGGCCTCCCACTACTGTAATGACACATTCTGAGCATAGTAAACCAAATGCATAGGAAAAACTTCTCTAATTTATCAGGGTTGAGGTGTCGTCAGCCTTAAGTATATTATTACAGTTGTAATTATGTGTGGTAAACTGAGAAAATCTCCAAGACCCAACTGAAAATAACTTGGATTTTGAGTCTAAGCCTAATCAGAGGTGTTCAAATGCATTCTGTGTAGTTGCAGAGTTTTATGTGCTGTTTATGCTCAGTAATTGTGCATGTTTCTGGGACTTAGTAATGGTTAGGGTCAGCTGAGACAGTCAACAGGCTTGTAGCCCTGGCCAGCTGCTGATCCCCAGGAAATACCCCCATAATCATTTGTATGACAAGAGTGTCCTTTAATGTTCAGAGCCGGAAACAGTGAGTTCTCCAGCAACCTGTTTGATGCTGGCCTGCGGATTGTGGCAGTGTCCTGTGCCTCAGTTTACCTATTTGCAAAGCAGGTGTGGGTGTCCTGCCTGGGCTGGACACAGCTGCGAGGATGGAGGGGAGGAAATGACAGCAGCAGAGCCTCTTCCGCAGCACGCGATGCACGAGTACGGGGTGCTGATGGAGGCCGTAATGGAATCTCTCCTTGGGCGAAGCTTTCTCATGCTTAAAAGTGCAATGATCTCCTCATTTCTGGCTGCTGCTGGGAGCAGTTTGGAAGGTTAAAGCTCAAACTGCAAGCTTTCTTCTGTGATGTTTACACTTCGGTACAAATGTTCTGAATGTGAAGTAACCAGACCTTTCTCCTGTGGCCTTCGTGTCCTGTTGGACCCTGCTGTTGAATGCCTCAGTTCCTTTTTAAAAGTAAAGGTGGTACAAGGAGGGCTGTTCCTGCTGTTAAAATGGCAGCACAGCTAAACAGGAGACATATTGAGATGAGCTCCAAACCAGCAGTAACCCAAACTGTTTCAGCCAAATCCAGGGTGGCTGCAAATAAGTTGTGCTTCGCAAGAGTTCTTAAGGGTTGTTTTTGTCTCCTTTCAAATGTTGAGAATTTGTTTTGCCTGTTTTCCCTGTAGCTGCTGCAGATGGAAAAGCTGAGCAGCTTTGGGGTTTTCAGAAATTGAATTTTTATTGCATGAAGGGGGTACAGGGTGGAGAATATTATGAAGACTATTACAGCCTGAGTTTCATTGCTGTATTTCTGTTTAAAGGGGATGGTCTTGCCTGAAACTTTTGAGTTTCCTTCTGCAAAGCCTGAAGGAATATTTTTGTCTAAAGCATAGGCAGAGGGACTGTAAATTTCTGATATGGTGGTTTCCATCCTACTGTATCTCCCTGTTGGGGTGGGGAAGAGCGGGTGCTGCCTTGCAGTCTCACAACATGGGAGTACCAAGGCTGCAAAACCTCACTCCTACATTCTGGTTTTACATGCTCCTTATGACACCTCAGGTTCTTGCTCCAAAAAGAGGTGAAACCATCCCAACACCACATTTATGTGCTTGGAGCCAGCCTGTGCCATAGGAATGGCAACACGACTTGTCTAAATGCTCAAAAGCAAGAGTGCATTTACAATGGTTAATTACTTGTATAAATGACTCTTAACTGAGCTAATCTAATACATTTATGGACAATTCCAGAGGCATTACCGTTTCACTCGTACAGGTTTACTTCAGATGCTCTATAACTCTATTTCGATTTGCAGCGTGAATTTAAGTGTTCTGCCAGATTTTGCATATTGTCAACACTTATCTTTAAATCTGGACCAGCCCCGGAGGAAAAGTAATTACTGTGCATTGTGCAGTCCTTTTAAGGATCCAGGCAGTCAGTCTGCTCTTAATTTTTTCAGATATCCTGATGTAATTTTTTAGCAGCCTGCTGAAAGTAGGTGTCTGTTTTATGCTTAAGAGCAGTGATTCCAGTGCTAGGAATAAAATATTATAATCAGCACTCTAAGCACTTACAGTTCATACCTGTTGATTTGGATCAGTGTAATTTTTATCTGGCAAAAGAAGTGAAAATTTTGTAAAGTGCTTGCTTTATGAGAGAAGCAGCTCTCCTGATTTTCTTTTCACTGGTTTGAGGGGTAGAGCTATAAACCTGGTGAAGCGTAATGTTAATGCTGCATGATCAAGCAAGAAAGAACCACATTATTTTACTTGCTTTGATTGTCACAAACCTATCCTAATGCTTGCCTGTTGGTTGTTTGTACAGTTTTTAAGAAATATTACTACCATGGGCGCACAGGAGACAGTTACTTGGAAAAAGCACGAACTGATGCTATTCCAAGCCTCGGCATCAATACCACCTTCTTGATGAATTCATCAGTGAGCAGATCCATGTCCCTAGAGAATCAAACAGGCACGCATGATGTGCATTATGGACGTGAAACTGCCGTCCTTAGTCTCATGTTGATGTTGGGTACCCTTTGGCTTGGTCATACGCTCTATCAGTTTAAGAAAAGGTGAGTTACTTTAGTCTTAGAGCTCAGACTATTGATTATTTCATATTATCTATGAAGAATCGCTAATGATTTTGTGACCCAGGGAAATCAGGTGGAACTCTTCCATTAGCAGCTGTGGAAGCCAAAGCCAGAGATGAGCTTGGCTGGCCACCTGGAAAATGTGAGAGCAGAACAAAATGTTCGGTCACTGGATGATGCCCTTCCGTATTTGGTTTGGCGTCGCAAGTGATTTTTTGGAAAGCTTTGGGTGAATCATGCATCTCATGTTTGGAACTCTTGTAACTCATCAAATAAGTATTGAACTATTTTGGGGGGGGGCAAAATCCCTGATGGTGTAGGACAGCCTACTGGGAAGGTACCTTCAGTGTGCTCTTGGAAGTCAAATGGCCACCTCTAACGTGGGTTTTAATCCCATTGCCTTTAAAAACTCTTGGAAATGCTTGAGTAAGCAATTAAACTGATGTGGAAATTAGATGCCAATTGGTGCTGCAGGACTGTCTTGTATCTCAATTTCTTGTTTCCTTCTGGGTTTTGCTCATGCATTCATCAACCATCAAAGGCGATAGATTCCAGAGGATTTAGGCTGAATTGAAGACTAATTCTTTGCTCCAAACATCTCTTTAGAATGGCAAGATTGGACTGAATTTTCATTTGTTAGTGTTAATACTATCTGGATTGAGCAATTGTCCCTTCAGTGTGGTGTTGATAGTTTTTTTGTCTTTAAATTGCAGCCCGTATTTGCATGCGAGAGTCCGTGAAATTCTGTCCGACTGTGCCTTACCGATTTCAGTTCTGACTTTTTCTGTTGTGGGTTCCTATATCTTCAAGGAAATTGAAAGTAAGTTATATTTTTATTCTCTGAAATACTGGGGGAAGCTTTTTAGGGTGCGTAAGAGGAATTAAATCCCTGGAAGGCTTTGCTATTTAAAAAATAAAGTTCTCCCATGTAATATTACAAATCCTGTGTGTATTCCCCCTAACCCAGCAGCTCTGATTTCATCTATATCAATTTAATTCATTCAAAATAAGGCTGAGTAAGTTTTTTTCTCTAGGTAAATTACTTCAGCCTGTCTTTTCATCTCAATGTAATTTAAAGTGTGTATCTCTTACAATAAGGGAATCAACAATTTCTGGCAAAGAACAAAGGACAGTAATTAGCAGGCAGGAACTGTTGTTGCCAGTTGTGCAGACATAGAGTTGATGATCCCAGTCTGTCCTCTTTGTCTCCACTGTACATTTTCCTAATTTAGGTGAAATGGTGCAGAGCATCTGGGCAGTTTTAAGTTACATGAGGAAATCTAAAAATGATACACCATTCATTGGCCAAAGAGATCAGCTTTTCCATATCAGGAAGTGATAATGGGGACAGGAATTGCATTGTCCTGTGGTGACGTGAATGGGTGATGTGAGGAAATGTATGGAAACAAATAAGAAATGACTTTTCTGTGATGACCGTTCCATCCAGTTGTGGCCATGTGTAATTTATCCCTACTGATGGATTACTTCTACTGGCAGAAAGTAGGGGCACAGCTTGTTGCATGTGGGAAAGCTTTTAAAATGTTTGCTCAGTTGATTAACTGAGCAGGAAGAGTTTACAGTTCGAAATAAGGATTTCTAATCTAAAAATGCTTCACATCTTTGGAAAATACGCTTCCCTTTTTTGTTTCAAACATTATATAATGCCTCCCTAGAATTAGCCATAATCCACCAAGTCACGATGGTGGCCAAGCTTTGAGGATGGAAGCAAAACTGAACTGAAGTAGCTAGATGGGCCTATCTTCTATGGCCTTCTGGCTCCCACATGCCATTGTATAACAAGTTTTTTGTTGGTTCCCTGTAGTGTGGGTAAAAAAAAAAAAGTGACTTGCGTCCTTGTAGATGGTTGGTCAAGACAGTGCATCCTAACATCACTCCCCTCCTCTTTCCAGTGTCTAAATTTAACTACAACCCATCTGAGAGCTTGTTTGTGCTGGCCCCAGTCCAGTCCCTCTCCATTGGGTCGGTGATGAGTGCCATGGGGCTGGGGTTCCTCCTCTCAATGCTCTTCTTCATAGAGCAGAACATCGTGGCTTCGCTCACAAATGCCCCGGAGAACAGGTAATGCTTTCAGCGTGCCTCTGCCTTTATGGAGGTGTGTTCTCAAGCCTCTTCCTAGCACTGCTGTAGGTCAATGGGATCTCAGCTAACGAGCTGTTATTTGTTGTTGTAGCACTATGTTCTCCACCTTGCTGTTCAAGTAAACTCCTTTTAGTTCTGGTAGCTTTCCCAAAGGTAGCCTGAATATTGGAAAAAAGATATTCAGGGAATGTTTGAAAGAACTTCTCTCATCACCATCCCCAAAACCCAATACTGGAGTGGTGAATCAAAAATTTAAAGCATCAGTGACCTTACCAGCTCAGCCTGTTTCTTCTTTGCTCTGTGAACGTTATGTAGATATTTGGTATGTTTTGAGATTTATAAGTGTACCAACAGATGTTTAGGGAATGTCTGACCCCCATGGAAATGTACACTGCTCTTGCAGTAGAGATAGCTCCTTGAAAAGGAAGAGTCAGTGACCTGGGCAAATGCAGTTGAACATAAGAAAAGTGAAGCTATTAAACTCTATTAGGGAATGTAAAAGTGAGGTAAAACACATCTGTTGTGGTTTTGTTTTTATCTGGTAGGTCTGATTTATGCATAAACTTGAGCAGAGATGTTACATTATTTGAACATTCCCTTTGCTTTTTTTCTGAAAACTACATGGTAGGGAAGCTACCATGTCTTAAGATTTTTCTGCTAAAGTAGTGTGTGGGAGGGTTTTCTCCTTGCATGGCACATTAGCATTCTCCATGTTACAGCTGGAGTGGCACTGAATTGGGGCAGAAAAGACAAGCTCAAATTCAGTTATACTAATCTGATTTTCTTTGACCACTTTTTTTCCTCATCTTGATTATATCCCCTTTTAGTTAGATATCCTCTTTTAGTTAGTGTTGCATAAATCTGTAATGTAAGTGGGTCATCTTTTTCCTAGAATGTTTTTCTGAAACTTTGGTGTTTTTCTCTACAGTGTCTTTAAGGAGTGTAAAATATTCTTTGTAGTTCTTGATAGTGTTTTTCATGATGTTGTATATAAGGCAGAGCTTATGCTGATCAGGTATCAGGGCATGGGTTTGTAGAGAAGGAAAAAAATAGAACTTGACAGCTTGTGTTTGTGGTACCATCACAGAATAAAAATTCCATCGCCTATCCCAGCCAAACAGAGAACATGTTTTTGGTGTCTTACCAAATGTAGTGATTTCTTCCTGTAGAATAAACAGGGAAAATATGCTTGCCTGAAAGTACACTGATGTGCTTTGCCAAGGAATAATCAAAGCAAGTGTAGGGGACAGTCCAAGGGATAATGGGCTGTTTGGGCAGTGTGAAGATAACCCAGGGTAAGGCACCTAGAGCTGTTGTGTGCATCTTGACCTAGACTAACTCAGTGGAGCCCACCCATTGCTCAAAGCATGTGTATGCCACATAGTGCTGCAAGACTGAGGTATTCCAAGGGGACTAAAATGATGCTGGTATTAGACATTTGGCCTTTGTACGTAGAAAACCCTCTGAAAACAACAGCCAGGACAATCAAATGATAGCCCTGGGGAAGCTGGGAGATGCCTTTGCTCTGATAAATTTGCACATGGGCAGGGGCCATGCTTTCCAAATGTAAGCTGAAGCAGGAAGCGTGTACAACCCTACTGAATCCCACCCTTCCTGCCAGCACCTTCCAGCTTCAGAGGCAGGGTAGACATCCATCTGACCTAGTCACCCCGTGGCCTCAGCCAGTGGAGGGGAGCGCTTTCAGTGAGACAAGTCTTTGTTCCAAAACTGATCCCCACCCAAGATTTCTGATGCTCAAACGTTAGCATCTGCTGCTCTTTTGAGACAAGGCATGACCCGACAAGGGATGAATCTTCTTGATGTGCTGGGTGGTTTGCTGGCTCCAGGCACCTACTATCCTAGAGCATCTCAGGTGGTTCCAAGTCTCCCTTAGGTACTGAACTGAGCCTTACTGGGCTGCGTTAAGACACTTTAAAGTTGTTTGAGCTCACTTTTCCAGCTGCTGGTGCCTGGAGGCTACCTTGTACTCACCAAAGTTAGGAGTGTCTACTTGGCTGACTACTGAGGAAGAGCTGATGTTATGTCCTTCATGTCCTATTTTATTATGCAGCAGCAATAATAGTGGGGTATTACTGTAGTGTACCAAGCGTGTGCTCAGCTGCTGTGTCTGTTTGTGGGGAAGGAAGGAGATCAGGGTTAGAAGCAAGGCAGGTGGGAAATTTCAGCGTTGCTAGTTTAGCAGCCCGTGCCCACGTTGCAAACCACTGCCCCTGAGGACTCTGCTAGCAGCTATACTTCATATCTTGAGTGGACTCAGTAATAAAGGTAATGGCAAAATGCTGATGTTACTTTTGTGGGTTGCCTTTCTGCACATCATTGTTTTTTCCAGAAGATGATTGCTTTGAGAGAAAGCTAGCAAGTTTCATTACCATCCGTGTTCAAGTAATGCCTGCTGTGAAAACAGGAGGCGTGTGAAATCACTCTGTGCATGGAACTACACTTTGTTTAGTGTTCCAGCTCAGATTCAGCAACAGCAGCCCTGTTACTGTTAGCACCAGGTGTAATGTGTCAACACAAACCCATTTCAGGTTGGTGAAGGGAACAGCCTACCACTGGGACCTCCTGCTTGTTGCACTGATCAACACGGGGCTGTCCGTCTTTGGCCTCCCATGGATCCACGCCGCATTCCCTCACTCCCCGATGCACGTCCGTGCTCTGGCCTACGTAGAGGAGAGGGTTGAAAATGGACACATCTATGAGACGTAAGTAGGAACCACAATTATCTTGGATCACATTGCTTTGATTTGTGGTTTCCTTATCCTTAGGGTAGAGCAAGATGCGTGGTTGGGGAGCTAACTCTTGTCTTGAGTGTCTTCCAAGATGAGGGTGGAAAGAAAAACGCACCAAATGAAGCCACCTCAGGCGCCATGGCTTTGTACTCTGCTTCATTCCCCTTCACCAAAGCACTTGTTTAGGAGAGCCGCAAATATGTCCTCCTATCAGCGGCTGGAAGTAGTCTGAAAGGATTCAGTCTGCTCTGGTGTAGATTGCCCTGTGAAGGAGTCAGCCAAGGCCTTTTTTGGTTTTATCCCTGTAGAAAGCTGTGGAGATGCTCTGGCCAGACTTTTCCAGATGTCTTCACCAGAAAAAATTCAGTCTGATTCATTGCATTAGACCTGTCTGGTGGTTATTACGAGGGGTGGGAAAAATGCAGTGTTACTTGAGAGCTCCCATAGAATCTTCCACCATCTTTTGGAAAGGCTTATTAAATTCTATTGTTTTTTTAAGCAAAAACAGCCATGAAACCTTGCCTGGGTCATGCTTTTTCTTTAAGACAAGTTTTTTTTTGTCTAAAGTTGTCAAATGCTTTCTTATCAGACACCTATTTAAAAATAAAAATCCAATTTCTTATGAAACCTCCTCCAAAATAGAGATTATCTGGTCTCCTTGATCTCAGTACATTACACTTGAGTGCTTTTACCTCAGAAGTGGTAATTTCTACTCGCATGCCATTAGTTTTAATTATCTCATCTTTTGTATCCATTTTTGGAGTTGCTGCTTACCAAAAGTGAGGCTAAGTGGTCATTTACTTCAAGAGATGGAGTGGGTCTGCCTTTTAATTTCCATTTTGCCTTTATGCTGCTCTTGGTGTCTTCTGGCCCAGCCCCACCTGGCATGGTTGCCTTTCAGATTGCTGATTTCACATGCCACATCTGGAAACTGCTGAGTCCAGCTGCTCCCTGCAGTGCTTTTGCAGTCCTTTCCTGGCATATCAGTTCCTGGGATCACATTTCCATTAGTATTGGTTGCTCCCACGACTATAGCTTTGTCTTGAATCAATGCTAAGCCCTACCTCAGGGGGCAAAATGTAAAATTTGAGTTGCTTTAAACAGTTCTGTAGGGTTTTAATCCATGCTGGTGCTCGTGGTGTCCATATTCTGTTCTGTAATACCTCTGCTCTACATTTCTGAGATGCAGAAATTATCCTTGGAAACCTATGAGCCAAGCTTCCCTTTTGTCTTCTATTGTTAATTTTTAATACCTGGTGTTTTTTTCTTTTGCCACCCACTGTCTTTTATTCTGCACTCTGGCTTCTCCCTGACAAAACCCAGTTACCTGTCTGAATTAAGGACTACCTGCTGTCTTTGTCCCATGCTTTGTCACCCAGTTTCCCCAAAAGAGCACAGGAGAACCCTTTTTGGCCGTGTCAATGTGAACAAGGCTCCAGCGATTACCCTAAAAAGGGCTGAGGGATTAAATAGTCTCACTGAGTGCTCTTGCTCTGCTGGAGCTAAATTGGTACATAAATGAGTGCAATGAACTGGATATAGGGAGTGAAGACAGGAACAGGAGTTTCTTAGTCGTCTGAACTGCCTTTGAGACCAAAGCTCCTTGTTCTCTGCAAAGCAATGAGCTATGAACAGGAGGATCTGTGCAACATTGTCGTATTTTTCGTAGTCAGCTCTGCTGGAAGAGAAAATGTACTGAAGCTCAATTAGAAATCAGGAGTTCTTTGTGCTGGCTCCCCTAGCAGGTTCCTCTCCTGACTGGAATCAAAACTCTCAGTGAGGATGACAATATAAACAAGAAAGATTTATCAAAATGAAAGCAAACTTTCCTTGTCCCCTGTAGAGTAACCACTTGAGGCTGTGAGCTGATCTGGCAATCTGCAAACGGGCTCTCATCCGGCACATGGAGGAGACTGGGAATGGTTAATCCCATGCTAGTCATATTAAAGGATTCTAGGGAAATGAGCCTGGATTATGCTCTTTAATCTCCATTAATGACTTTCCATTGCAGTGCAGGCTTTCTGGAACTCTTTCCTCAAGAGCCACACCAGATTCTGAACACACAGGAGCTGCAGGGTTGCTTCTGTTACTTTAACATGATTGTGTTGATGTCCTTATGATGGAAATAAGAGGTGCTAAAGTTAGCAAAGGACCAGCTTGAGGCTGTGAAGCTGAGCTTTAAAGATTTCAAATTTGATAAATTATGAGCAACTTTATCTTCTGATAAGGAGTTCCAGATGACTTTAGCAGGAGGTGACAGTAGTAGTTGCAGAACTGGTATGTGATCAAACACTCCAGTGCTGATTGCTCCATCCCCAAGAAAAGACAGCCTCATGACCTTCAAAAATCCATTACCAAAGGGCTGCTGCTCTGGGCTGTTCCTGTCCTGTCAGGCTTGCATCTGATTGCAATGTTATGGTTTTGCATTTAACTTTGATCCCGAGCACTTCGGTTTCCATTGCTTCACTTACAAGGAACCCAGCAGATGTCTGAGTGCTCTGTTTGCAGGTCACAAGCGTCCCCAGAAGTGGGGTTTATTTTTTTTCTGAAATAATTCCTATGTAGTTTGCCCAAAGACAAAGTTAGGGGAACTCCTACTGTACCTTTATGGGCTAAATCAGTTAGTCCATCCCTTCCCTTCTGCTTTATAGTGGCACTTGAGAGGCTCGTAGTGGTTCTGATAGTGCTGAAGTGGTCTGCCTGCTCCTTATTGTATTATCAGATTAGTCTGAATTATCCCCTGCAGTTACACTTAAAGCTTTGCTTGGCTCTCTCCTCTCCAAGACTTCTGTTCCGTTGTGATACAGGCCTGGAGGCTGTGAAAATGATGCCAAATTATATCCACCTAGCTGATGTCCCAGTTCTTCCAGAGCTGGCGAGAGCAGTTTGCAGATAACAGATGAAAGAAGTGCTCTGCAGTCCTCTGGCTTCTCTAGGCATGGGCAAGGATGTCTAGACATAGGAGACTTGTAAGAGGATCTGAACAAGTGTGTTTGGAAGGAGGAAACCTGTGGTTTCTGCTGTATAAATATAGCTGGGGAGAAGGAAGAGGGGTTACTTGGAGGTTAATACCTCGTGTGTCTCTTCTGTGCATCTTTTGGCAATCATGGATAACGTGTGCAATCTGCCACATTACTCACCAAGGAATTCAGTCATTGTCCTCATGACTGTGCTCTGTTAGCAATATCTGTTACTCCTTAGGTCTCATGTTAATTCCCTTATGTTATCCAAATGCTAAGAGCAAACCTTAGGCTGTTATTTCCCTCTGTCTCTAAATAGAGGTGTGGAAGACTCCTCCTTCCATCCCCTCACAACTTCCTTGCATTCTTCAATATGTAAACAGTTTGACCTGACCCTAGTTAAAAGGAAGACTCAAACTTAATATTGAAAGAATTCACTGTGAAGCAATCTTCTTTAGGACAGAAGGGATTATGAAGTGCCAGCAGTAAGTACGTAAAAGAGGGAAATGTGTTTTCCTAGATCTTGAGGCTGGCTCTTATGTTAATCCTCAGAGTACTTTGTGTAGGGGGTTAATTCAGAATGAGGTCTTGCATGCAGGGAATGAGGCCAGTAGATGACACCAAAACAGCCTGTGACAAGAATTTCACCTGATAATAGGGGATTTACTCGCTAGCTTATCCACTGAATTGGTGGATTCATCTTCTCAAAAAATTACTTTAAGAATCTCCCTTTTCTCTATTTAAGCACTCCTGAGAGATGAGGATTTTATTTCCTCCTATTGTTTCTAGTAATTTTTTTTTCAAACTAAACTGAAATGCTCATAGGTTTAGTTGGAGTGCAAACAAAACAACCTCCCCTCACTCCTAGGTAGGCTCTGAAAGTTCCTGCATGCTTTCCTGTCAGTCTTTTATTCCCATGAAAAATCAGTCTGTGGTCTGTCAACTCTAGAAAATTTGCATTAATTACACGTTTTGCATGGTAATGTGCAATTTGCAGCACAACTGCTGTAACCCGCAGCAGGATTAAACTTCTAGCTCGCTGCTTAGTGCTCTCAATATTCCCCTCCACATAAACAAGGAGATCCTCATGTACATCGAAAGTGCTGACTCTCAGGCAGAGTGCAGACCCACTTTTTCTTTTTTCCAGGAGGTTCATTAGTTCCCCGTAGAAGTCAATGAGTTTTCTTTTTGGATGGAAGCCAATCGTGTATCCATTGGGTAAATCAAGGGAAGGATTAGTGCCCAGAAAGAGGATTCTTGCCTGTTTTCTCACAATGTGCTAAACAGAATTAGCTTAGAGGGCAATTTAGTTCAGGATAGGATCTGTTGGAGCTTTGGAGAAGGGGAATTTGGCGTTTTTCCAGGTGCTCTGTTTGAGTTGTGGATTAAGTGCCTGGCCTGGGTCCAGCAGAGCTCTGCCTTCTCAGTGTCAGCACGGGGCCAGAAGTGCTGATCTCAGTGCGCTGGAGATGAGTTTCCCTTTCCCGAGTGGCACGTGTCCTGTGCTTAAGCTGAGCTGTGAGCCCCAGTAATAAGATTATGTGGGTATCGGGGTATTATCCTTCTCCCCTAATTCCTGTTTTCATGCTTCTAGGATCGTGAGCGTGAAGGAGACCCGGCTGACAAGTCTGGTGGCCAACTTTTTGGTTGGCCTCTCGCTCCTGCTCCTCCCTTTTCCTCTCCAATGGATCCCGAAACCAGTCCTCTACGGCCTCTTCCTCTACATCGCATTAACTTCCATTGATGGGAACCAGCTTTTTGAGAGGGTGGCTCTCCTGCTCAAAGAACAGGTACACAAAGTGGTGCACCAGCCCTATGGGGAGGAGAAATCATGTTTACAATTCTGGGACCAAGCAGTGCCAGGCAAAGGGAGCTGATGGTGTTGGGAATGGGGTTACCTCCAAAGCTCAGGGGGGCTGGCTTCCATCTCCAACCTTCACCTTGCATACTTATTTCACCTTTCGTTGCAAAGAGAGAGTGAAAATTGATGGGTCTGGCTTAGTCTGGCTGCCACTGAGATGTGAGCAAGAGAAATCTTTTGCATTGAAGCAAATAAACAAGTGAGAGAATAACACAGTGTGAAACAACAAAAGCAGCAAGGTTTTTGTTGGGTAGAAAAAGGTGGTAGCTAAATGGTTCATAGAATTGTACTGCATCTTGTCTGTCTCAAATTCTGCATAAATTTTTGTGTTTCCCTGCTGCAAAGGCATTTAAGCTTTCCTGTTCAGAGCACTGTCCCAGGTAATCCTGCTCTTTTCAGTCTGCTCCAGAATTGCTCGGAGCACCTTGCTTCAGGAGGCAAAAATGAGTGCACAGATGCAGCTGGGAAAGCTGCTAGCTGGGAAGACACCCCCTAAATTCTTTGTATAGAGCACAAAAAAATTACGTTCAAATGTTACCTTCAAAATAAAGCTGCATGAATTATTGCCCACTGCATGCAAGATGTTTATAAGTCTTAATCTCCTGTGGCATCTGTCAGCTACAGAGAATGTGCAGCTTAAAAAAACTAAAACAAAATAACAGATGCATAATGATGACTCTTGATTTCTACAATAAAGCTTCAGGAAAGGTCACTTTTGTCTCATCTTACACTTTTGTTTTGACCTGTGTAAGGCACCACGAGGTAGGATTTTAGACTTGAAATGAAATGACTTGCATTATTGAAATGCTTCTGATGTGGGATGAAAACAAATCTGGGAGATCTGCTTTCAAGCCATCTGTATTACAAGAGTGAAGAAGGCACTCATTTGCGGTGTAGGCGGTACCTGGAGCAATAACGAGTCTCCAGCTCACCTTCTTATGCAACAAGGGTCAAGGGCTTAATAAGCCCAACATTTGGCTCTGTACTTCTGCTAATCTTTCTTGATCTGATATTACATCTCAGGTTAAAACTGTGAAATCTGGGTAAAGATTACGATCGTCATGTTGATTTTTTTTTTTTGAGTGGAGATTGAATAGTTACTGATGTACGTGGAATATTACTTCTGGTTTTAATACAAATTATGCATGGAATTTTCCAAGCTTCGGTTTGGAAAATTAAAAAATATTCTCAAATATGGATCTCCCCCCTTTTCTGGAAACCTTTTAATGAGTCATGGCATAATCTGAAATCCATTGAGTCTGTATCAGTGCCAGCAGACAGTCGCTCATATTCTTCATTGATGTATAGACAGTGAGTCAAAGCTTGTGCTCAGACATGAGCAAGTAACTGTCAGAGGAAACCACGAGTGATATTTAGCCTACTAATGTCACTTTTCCTCTTTCTCACAAATGAGTAGTTGATATGAGTTGAGAAAATCATTACAGTCTGAGTACAGCCTCTTCCAGCACCTCCACAATCTCATCTCCTGCTGTTCCGCTACCCAGGGTTCAGCTGGAAAATGGGACCACCAGGGCAAGCATGGTCTGATCAGCAGAAAGGTTTATAAAATGATGAGGAGCTGAATTTCAGGTGGAGGAACCATCCAGCAGTACCAACACTTGAATGTATCTGTTTACCATCACCCTCAGCACACCCCCACAGGCACTTCACATGTTGCTGCAAAGCCCTGATAATCCTACTCAGGGGAATCTCATTACTGTACTTATCGAGATACTTTCTTGCACTCCAGCTGCTCCCCAAGGCAATCTTAGTTGTGTGGTGTGTTTTCTCCTCCGGGTTTCTAGTGCCCAGTCATCATCTGTGTGTTGTTGCCAATGCTGTAGTTTGTTTGTTATATGCTTTAACCCTACAAATCCTGTGTTGAGCTGTTGAACATAGCTTGTGCTGTGTGCTGCATTTATGAGTCCAGGTTGCTTTGTGTCTGAGATGCCATTCTTTTCTCCCCAGACTGCTTATCCTCCGACACATTACATCCGCAGAGTGCCCCAGAGGAAGATCCACTATTTCACAGGCTTGCAGGTCCTGCAGCTCCTTATTCTCTGTGGTTTTGGCATGTCACCATTGCCCTACATGAAGATGATCTTCCCACTCATCATGATAGGAATGATCCCAATCAGGTACGAAACTTTTCCAAGCAGTTTTTCTGTATTTTTCTCAGTCTCCCGTGCACTTTTTCTGCCTTGAACTGCTGGAAATCTGAATGGGTCTAGGAGGACATCCAGTACTCTCCTGAGCAGTCAGACCTTGGAAGTTGATAATGGTGACCTCTTCTCCACCTGCAAGAGGAGGAATAGTCCAGAATAGCTTGAAGAGAAATAGCACAGCCAATGATCTTACTAATGCTGACTGTTGTGCAAAGGGATGTGGGCTGACAGGTACATAACTAGCTGGCAAAGAGGCAAATGAGTCTCCTTTTGCAGTGCCTGTGTGAGATGTCTTCCTGAGAAGCTGTGGTCTGAACCTTTCCTCTAGGTATTGATAATGTTTGTTCTTGTTTTGTAGTCTGATTTCTTAAAACCTGTGCTCAGGGAGGGCAGAGCTGGGAACTTTCCCTTGCACCATATGAATGCAAAAGGAATCCATGTCATTTATTTAGTGCTGTGATGCTGCACAGGTGGTCTATAATGTTACTGCTGAATGCCATTGTAAATAATCAAGTCAAATAGACCAGGTATAGACTTAAAATATGCCTAATGCAGAACTGGGAGGACCCCATGTTATCTTGCAGTTTTGAGAGAGAATTACTGAGGAGTTGAACTTCTTCCTTACTGTTCATTAAACAGTGGCTGCCCATCGTTCTTCAGTCAAATCATTCATGCTGTCCTCTCCATTATTTGGATGTAATTAGAAGCCCTAATAAGATCTTGGAGAGAACAGATGTGTTTCCAGTCAACTTGATTATTTTTAGACCTGTGTGGCATCCAGAGGTATCTGTTTGTCCTTGAGCTTGCAGTATTGGAGGTTTTCCATTTGATCTGAAAGTTCAGGGCTACCAATGTGTTAATCTGCTAAGGCAGCTGCTGTGGTGTTTTCCTTGGGGGGTGAAGATGGATCCGGTTCTTTCTAAAACAAAAGCAAATGTCAGAGCTCCCCTGGCTTTTGCCAGGCTCCTGTTGGAGCTATTTGGGTGTGGTTTTATAAATGGACAAAATGGTAGAGAACACTGAAATGATTGTTCTTATGGTAGGAGTGTCTCACCCACCCTTCACATAGTACTTTAGATGCCTAGTTAAACGGCTGGCAAATATTTTGTGATGGTGGATGATGGAGCCTTGTGGGAATTACAAGCAGCTCAGTATATCAAAGAAAACCTGAGATGCTTTTTGCCAAATGTTCAGGTAACAGATTTATTGTAAAGTTACTGTGGAGAGCGCTGGGTCAAATAACTGGATTTTGTGATGACAGATAATTTAGTCATGCAAATGTCTCTTTCAGTAAATAAGATACTGTCATCCTATCCTATCTCTGTTGCTGACTTTCTCTTTCCAGAGCAGCTTTTCCTAATAGCCTTTTTAATTAGCCCAACTGCTAAGGGGAACATGGTACTGCTACCTGGTACAATACAGAAACTTGTCCTCTGCTTCCCTTTTCTGAATTCTTCTGCCTTCATGGGCAGCGTGAAGCTGGAGTCTGGGCTCCAACTGAGAAGGCAGCAACTTGATGCATTGCTCTGCAGCTAATGATGACTTTTTCATGGAGATTTGGCACTCTAAATAGATGAGGCAGAATAAGAAAAGTGAATTGTTTTTAAAGAAGTGTGGGGAGAAAGAGGAGATACGGGAGAATAGCCAGGGGTCAAAGTAAAGAAACCCAGATGAATGAGTCATGGCTCTGTCCCATCCAGAAAACCAGCCATATTTGTCTGTCTCAAGGACACATTTCTATGTTCAACTGCATTAAACACGATTTGCATCATCATCAGCTGGGGGACCAATCTTTTCCCACTGGTACAGTGTTGCTGAAATCTGTTAGCTTTCATACTGGCTTATTGCAGTGGAACAGTCAGTTGGGAGAAAATTTATTTTTTTGTTTGGTATCCCAAATTTTTGTTTTTGATTCAAAGCCTTGGGGTTGACTAGTTTTTGGTTACACTCTAATCCCCGCTCTGGGGCATACTTAAGGTTTTTCAGAGAGGAATTTTTTTCTAAGTTCTCTGTGGTATTTATCTGTGCTCCCACAGCTCTCAAGCATTTTATTTCATGGCAAGTCGATTTAAGCAGATACTGGTGGTTGATCTAAGCAGATACTGGTATTTCTCAGTAGTAAGATCTCTTTGGGATCTCTTTCTAGCTATTGAAAATGCCCTCCTAGCTCTTAAATGGGCTTTCTAGCACTTTGCCCTATTTTAACTGCTGAAGAATAGCTTCCTTGTTAAGCAAGAGGTCTCAAACTACAACTGTGCAGTAGGATTTAACAAGGGCAACTTCATACTATACTGTTACGATGACTTTCTCACCCAAATACATTAATTCATGAGGGTGTTCATGCAAACAAACCACCACAAAAACAAAAGAACCACTACCTCCATGACCTAGTGGAAAACAGACACCAGGTAGGGATGGAACTGGAGGGAATGTCACAGCCCTGCTCAGCCTCTCGCCTTGGTCTCAAGTCTTGCTGATATATTTAGTGCTTTTCAAAAGACTCCTGAGTTGCCAGTAAAGCTGCTTTGTGAGAAGAACTGGAAGGACTGACCTGGGGTATATGGAGGACTGTGGAAGTGCAAAACAACCTTTATATCCTGGTCTTTGAGCCAGCCCTATGAATTCTGGGGATGGTTTCTCCTGTGAGTTCTTTAATGATGTTTGCACTGTTTGCAGTGGGTGTAAGGCTGCATTAAGTGGGGTTTATGTTGGGAAACTGTAGTAAGAGTGCTGAAAAACAGTATAAATCAAATATAAATGGTGATTCTTGGCCAAGTAAGCATCCACTATCAAACTGAGGGAACAGGAAGCTACTGCCTGCCACCCCAGCACAAACCAAGAACACAGCCATGGGAAAAATCAAACAGACTTGGGACAGACAAAACTTTGCAAAGATTAAAAAACAAAAAAACAAAAAAAAAAAAAAAAAACTGATTCTCTCTATTGTTCGTTCTTAGGTATAACCTGCTCCCTAGAATCATCGAAGCCAAGTACTTGGATGCTATGGATGCAGAGCATTAAATGGGGTCTGCCACACATGGAGCAGCGAGGACAGCTCTTTTGGAAGGATGGGGCGGCTTTGCCGAGGCATAGAACAATCTATCTGCAGTTCTTTCTTTCACCACTTTCTTTTTGCTCTAATATGGTATTGGTAATGCACATATCGAAGACCAATTGAGCATTGAAGCGTCAGACCAAAACAGCCTTGGACTTGAGAGGCTAACGTTCTTTTGGAGCTGTGAGGCAAGCAAGCTCTATGGAAATGCTACTTTCCACATCCCAAAACTGGAATCCCCAAAGATCAGCATGCCCATATGGTTGGAGCATGCATTCAGAGCTGTCACGTGTTCCCTTGTCTTGAGGGGTGGGGGAAGAAATCCCTTTTTTTATGCACCACGTCCCTTTTTTTCCAAAACACTCTAAGGACAGCAACTGACCTTTCTCTTACAGAATAACAGTCCCCTTCTGGCCTTTGAATTCTATTTCCCACGAATCCAGTATTCCCAAATTAGTATTCCAGGTGGGATGGCCTCATGGTAAACCACTGTCAGGAGAGACGTCTGGCTGTCTCTTCAGACTGACTAGCAGAAGGGTTAGAAGCAGATTTAATTCGTACCGATACAATCCGCAGCTTTGGATGAATATTTCATTCCTACAGATGAGCTGGAAATGTTCAGAGGTTGGGCTCGCATGGTGATGTTGGTGAAACTGCATCTGGGTCTAAGCTATTTGGGAATTATTTTGGTTCTTTCTGCCACTGCCACTTGGTAATCAAATACAGACGTAGTTTTGCACAACTGCAAAGTTCTTGCTTGTACCCGGAGTCAAATGCTGAAACTCGTCAAAGGGCAGTTGTGTTAATGATTGCATATACATATGTACAGTAGTGCCTATGTGTACATATATACATATGGATTTGTGTATATATTTTGCATAGATATACAAATAGGCCTGATTCTTTCAAAATATCAAAAGTGTTTTTGTGCAATCAGTGTTACCCGTGATGTCTTGACCATATACTTGTTCTCTGCTTCAGTGCTGCTTTTTCTTGTTAGAGATATGGTCACTTTTATTTTTTTCTTCTAAAGCTGCTCATTTACTGTTTTTGTTCATGTGTTGCTTTATTCAAGGTGTTCCTTTGCTTTCTTCTTTCCCATGGCTTGAGACCTTCATTCTGTCTTGATGCTCTGATGTGTGAATTTTGCATTTAATTTTAATGTACAGCATGCAATGAAAATTTTCCTCTTTTGCCTAATCAATATTTGTTGGTCATTTCATTATTTGTGTTCTGTAGCTAATCTCCATTTTTCCCCCCACTCCTAGTCATTATATTTCTGGAGGAATTTAACTTCTGTCTTTTACAGTTCAGTTTATTTAATTTTGCTTGTACTATGGTCAGTTTTCTTATTTGAAGTACTGTGAAACCAGCTGCCCTTTAGTTCAGTGCTTGCCCGTTGCTGCACATTACAGATCACAGGTAAAGTGTTAAGGAAAATGTGGAGCTCTGAAGATAACGAACTTTCAAAACAGCAAAAATGAGAGAAGGGGAACAAAATGAAATGTGCATATGCTGCAGATTAGCACAGAGAAATTTCCTACCAATTGCTTGCTCAGTCAATGGCGCAGGGTTTTATCAGCGTGTTCCCTACAGACTGGATGTTTCTGTGTGAGGAAGGCCAACTTTGTGATGAGGGAGAAAGGCTTTGGGGAAAATGTTTGTATGCTGAAATAGAGCCAGACTCAAGCCTCTGAAGATTTGGTGAATTTGCACTAAACATCAGATGGTATCGCATTGTAATGTAGTTGCCTACAGTTTTAAAACACATTTGAAAAAGTTTTCACTTTCTTATGGAAACTCTTCGGCCTTGTATTAATACTTAATGGAAGAGAGCAGAAAATGTTCCTGAGAATGTGTCCTTGTGGGCATGGCCAGTAAGTCCTACAGCTATCCCAGGGGAAAGCCCCCAGCTTTCTTAGCAAGCAAAGCAGCAGCACGACCATCAGGTCACACCAGCCAATTCCTATGGGTATGCTGAGAAGGCTCTGAGTCGGGGTGACCACCCTGGTACACCAAAGCAGGTAAAAACATTTGGTTTTCAGTTGGTCTTGAAGGTGGCAGAGGCAACTCGTGCTGTGTCTGGCCATACCATGACAGCAGGTGCAAATCTGTGCCTGGTTTCTGACTGCCTTGGTCAATATTTTCTATTTTTGAGTCATTCTGTGGTGAGATCATGAATGGCTCTTACCAAGGTCGGCATGTAGAAACAGGACGAGCAGGCAGCAAACAGGATTTTGGGGCAGTGTGAAGACGGAGGTGGTAAAAGCATGTCTGATCTCCAGTCAACAGAAAAAGAGCAGGTGACAGCAAACAACAGCTCAGTACGTGTTGTAAGACAGCGATTGTACAGGCCTGATGGTGCTTAAATAATGTGCTTTTCCCATGGATGTCAGATTTGACCAAAACTAGAATGAGAAGCGTCATCTTATGGTTAAGCTGTTAAATGCAGGTGTCCAGAGGTGAGTTTGTGGTGTCTCAGCTCTTGGCTGGGAGAAGTCACCCTTTGGGGTGGCTTGAACCACACTGTGGATGTTGTAGCTGGAGGAAAGAGAGGATGTGCCTGATGGAGAGTAGCTCTGGTCCTCTATGAGGAAGAGCAGAGGCCTTGGGTGAAATTCCCTCCAGAACAGAGCATGATGAGATAAACTGCATGTGGGTCTTGTCAGAGAAAGAAATAGTTGTCAGAAATAGTTCTCAGATGTGCCCTCCGTCCCCCAACTCACAAAGACCAAAAAACGTCCCCTATTTAAAACCACTTGACAACATCAATTTCAGATAGTGTCAAATGTCGTTAAATGAGATCATTTTAAAACCTAGCTAACTGGGGGGTGTTAGATAGCAATCGCAGTTCCTGGGGTGGGTGTTTTGTTCATTGCTGTTGCTTTACCAGTATGACTTGAGCGTTTGTATTTTCTTAGTGGCGTCAATAAGAATCTGTTTTGCAGAGTTTTCTTTCTACGGAAGTCATGGGCCAAAGATCCAAATGATGGGAAATCAGCACGACTCCCAAAGTGAAGCTGTGCTGGCTTAAACTGCCTGCATATTTTGGACCCATGTCTAGATAAATGGGTAGGAGGGGGATGAGACTCAAGGCCTTTTGGCTGTTTAGGGGTCGTGATGATCTCACGGAGGATTTTTTTTCATACCTTTTCTCTTGTTTGCTTCTGGTTTTGCTGACAAAAGTGCAGGCGCTTCCAGGAAGTGGGCTAACTAGGGAAGGAGAGGTTGTTCAGAGTTGATTGAGCACTTTAATACTTCTGTGAAGGTTTAAGACAATTAGAATGTACAAAGTTTTATTATAAGCTCTTTATATACGCACAACGCTATGTATAACTGTTGCCAAAGAAATGGGTTTGAAGGATGTTGATAGCTTTTTGACAGTCCGTGACGTTCACCTGGAGCCACGAGGTGGTGGAGCACTTCTGAAATGGGTGGGTTTGGGAAGTTACCTTTTGACAGTTGCCAAAATGATCAGAAACGGGGAATAGAATAAATTTCTGCTCTCAAACCTGTAGGTTTTGATCCTTGCACTGAATGTAGGAGCTAGAAATTAGCCTGACAATTAAAATTGGATTTATACCTGAATAGTTTTGTTGGTCTGAGACTTATTTTGTTGCCTTCAAAGATGTTGACACGCTAATGTATGGAAATAGATGTTTTTTCATGTAAATTGAGGGAAGTTGGTGAAACCTGGACTGCTGAACAGGCGATACAGTGCTTTCTGGATTGCTTAGAAAGCACACCTGACAACTTCACTAGCAACAGCCTCCCAGATTCTCTGGCATCGACATTTGATGCTATTAATAAACGTCAAACTCGAGTTGGATGATGTGTGTCAGTGCATCACTGCAGAAGGATAGGGATGGGGTAAAACTCAACTGGTGTGCTTCAGAGCTGGTGAAATGTTTCAAGAGGAGTCCAATGACTGTGGGATGTGCCATATGCTTCCTGATGACCTGCATGAACCGGGATGCTCTGAAAAATAATTGGTAGATGGTCACGTACCCGTATGCTGTAGATCGAACAGTTCTTCCTGAAAGGCCCCCCCATTCCCAGCTGTACCAAAAGACTGAAACTTTGTGAAATTTTGCATATTGTATTTCTCTGCTTTAGAAGATGCTGCTGGACTGTGTTCTCTGGGCACTTTTTGGAGGAAAAACAAAAGGAAACATGAAGTTGGTTGAAGTTGGATATACCTGGAGCTACCTGGAGAACACTTGGGGGGGTTGTGGGGTTCTCAGCAACATAAAAGGGACCTGAAATGTGCCATGTCACAAAAGCTCCTGCTGTTTTCCAGCCTGTGTCCCACTAAGCATGCATCTTTTACCCAATCTGTTGGCACACGTTCATGTTATTCCTTGATCAAGCTTTTTTTTCATTCACTGTGTTCTTTCTGTCCTTTGTGCTTCTAACTGCCTGGAAGGTTAACGGGCAAAATTGGGACTGGATGAAACTCATTGCTTGTGTCCATTCCCCCAAAACTTCAGTGCAAGCCCCTACCTCTCTAATTTCTTAACTCTCATCCTCCCTAGCCCTTCCCTGAAGGTTGTCTCCAGGGTGTCCCCACTGTGAAAACGCTGCCCAAATGCTGAGTGGGTATTTTTATCTGGAGAGCTCGAGCCTGTGTCTGAGCAGCAGCATGGCAGTGGCCGCTCTCTTGGGGCTCGCTTTGCCATAATAGGCAATTATGAAAGATTCATAATTGTCCTACAGTTGCACTGTCTTCTGCATCTCGTTAGATGATTACTTTATGGCACAGTGTTCCAGTTGGGCTGTCCTCTTTTCATCTGTCAGGCTTCCAAAACAACTTAAATAGACATTATGGGATGGGCTTGCCCCATTTTCGATCTGTGCTGAGGCCTGTGGATGTTCGAAGAGAATAGTCTTCTCTAATTGTTTTCATATCTAATTAAGGCATTTAAGTACCAAACCCTGTCCATTACACCCGTGGCTCCAGATCTGGTCGCAAAGAGCGAGCCATCAATATTTTGTAAAGAGCAGACAGACAAGGGAGTTGCCTGAGTACATACTTTAGAACTACAAATTAGCACTTTCCTCTTCAGCTGGTGTGTGTTTTCCTTTCAGATGAAGGCAATCCTTGGCTGTGTCTCCTTTTCTTGTAGAAAACTCAGCATGAGCTTGGATCACTTGGCATGATCCTGATGCCCCATTAAATATTAAGAGCGCGTCCTGGGGGACGTGCTGCCTTTTGCTCCCCATCTGCATCTCTGCTGCAGAGATCTGCTTGCTTGGAGAGCTGAAGTCCCCTGAGTGGAA
The DNA here is from genome assembly GCA_011076525.1 of Nettapus auritus. Lineage (NCBI taxonomy): Eukaryota > Metazoa > Chordata > Aves > Anseriformes > Anatidae > Nettapus > Nettapus auritus. The sequence goes on along the minus strand of CM021768.1, from coordinate 94,491,969 downwards.
GAGGGGGATGCGAGTGGCATTTCTGACATACCCGTGGCCAATTCTTGCTGCTGCTCTGGAGGCCATCGGTGTCCCTTGCCTAGCTGCAGGTGGGAGACCCGAATGTGAACAAAATGGCAGAGTTTGGGGAAGAAAACCAAGTTTTTCTGCTTTTTGCTTGAGCTATGCTGGCATTCAAAAAAAAAAGAAAAAGCTCTGGCAGTAACATGTTTATGTGATCGGGGTTTTGCAGAAAATCAGCATATCAAATTCAGCAGCTGGAGCATCAGTTTCAGCACCCGGGAGGCTTGCCAAAGGGCTGAGCCCTGTCGCTGGGTCTATCGGCAGCAGTCAGTGTCTCAGCCTGCTTTTTCCAGGCATCACACTGAGACAAGTTTCACGTGACTGGATGACTCGGGCAGTTTCTGCAAGGGTTTGTATTAGCAATAGCAGCACAATGGGGCTTGTCCTGCTGTGTGGGGCTGGAGCAGAGGATGTAGCCCATGGTGCAGGTGGGGACCTGTGTGGCAGGTAATTGATCCATTTTCGGAAGGATATTGGAAGGATTGATTTTCGGAAGGATGTTGGAAGGATTGATGGACATCTGGATGACACAGCTGAGCTCAGGCTGTGTACCTTTCTCTCCATGAACTGCTTACCTTAGGAGCAGCATTAGCCATTTTTTTTAAAGCATATATCCATAGTATCAACTAATTCTAAGCTTCTCAAATTTGGGACCAGCACCATCAATTTCTAAACCACAGAGCCCCAGCCTGCTTTGAAGTGACTCACATCACTGCTGAGCTTCCTTTGCCTGCACAGGTGTTAGCAGGTCCCTCGCTTCTCTAAGGCAGATAGCTTCTGATCAGCAGCTCAGGCTTAAGTGCCCCCAGCTGGAAGCTGTGGCTGTGGGGAGGTGTGCAGGTTATGGCCATCCTCAGCAGGTGCCTGGCTGTGATCTCTGAAGGGCCTGGTGGGTTTAAGAGGATCACTTCACATGGGAGAAAGCGTGATTCAGTTGTAAAGCATGGCAGCCTCTGGGAAGTGAGAAGCTTGTTGTGCTGTTGACCCTTTGAGGGTTTCAGCCTCTCGCATTTCTTTGGCAGAGCTGCTCTCATGCAGTGATGCAGAGCTCAGTGCTCTGTTTTCAGAAGTGGTTTGGTTCTCTTCTGCTTCTCCCCAGTCCTCTTCACTGATGTGAAGCTCTACCTTGTTCCCATGCAGGTATTATCACCAAAGAATCGGTATTATCAGAGTTCAGCCCTTGAAAACCTTCCCTTCCACTGAAATTGTGATCTTCTATCACTGTAAATCAAACCCCTTCACCTTGGTCCAACCCGAGAAAGGGGCTGCATCTCAAATACCCTCATTTTCCCCTTATGCTTTCAGCAGAGGGAGCAAAAATACAGAATGAGCTCTGATGGGGGTGATACAGAGGAGAAACCTTCCTGAGATGGAGCCAACTTGGCTGGCTCAAACCCTGCTTCTGCACAGGCAAATGTTAACAGAGCTGCTTTGCTCGGGCAGCCTGTGGTGTGCTGGGGTTATCCTGCTGCGTGGCATGGAACTGGTTAAACATTCCTGCATTCGGTGACCAGGAGCTTTCCGTCACAGGCTGCTCGGGAACTATTTACAGCAGGGGAAAGCACACGTTCCTATTTATGGAGACATGGCCTATAGATATTGCACTTGCTAAATACGCTCCCAAAGCGCATGCCCCTGCCTAGTGTCGGTTTTGCAGTGGGTGATTTCTTTTGATAAGAGTTGCTCGGGGGGGAGGAGGGAGAGGGAATTCCTTTATTGTGTAAGGAAGCTCTGTATTTAAAAAGGAAATAAAAAGAAATGTACTGTTTATATATTTCTACTTTGTGCCTAATCAGTGTCCTTTATTTAACCTTTAGATCCCTGCACAGCTTGGACTCGTCCCAGTGCAGGTGCATGAGTTTCTTTGGTGGCTTGGGGGCTCCCTGTAGCTGAGATATTTCTGTAATCCCCAGCACTGGGGGCGTGTGAGCATCTCAACTGTGAGTGCAAGGAGAGGTGCCAGCTTAGGAGTTGGACTTGATGACCCTTGTGGGTCCCTTCCACCTTGGGGTATTCTGTGATTCCTACACATGGGAGCCTGGGGAGTCAAAAATGGGATTGCTTCATGCTTTAATGGGGAAGAATGAGAAATAACTGCACCGTAATAGTGCACTGAGTGTGTCTAGGCTGGGCTAGTGCTGTCCCATGTCTCGGGCTTCCTTGGGAAGTGAGCCAAATCTGCAAATGCTACTTGCCTCTAGCCCATGCCTCTCTGCAGGTCTTGGGATTTCGCCTCCAGACAGAGGACCAGGGCTGGCAACCTTTGGTATGAATGGCCCTGTAAGCCAGGTGGCTGACCATTTTCAAATATATTGCACAGGCTTTATCCATGGGAGCCCTTACTTCTAAGAGCAGCACATGGCATACGCAGGAGCCAGTTGGCTCCTGCTTGCATGTAGCTGAAAGCTCTTCCCAAGGCCTCTGTGTGACCCTCTCAGCTGAGAACTCAGGACTAAATACCTTTGGAGGAGGCTTGAGGTGTGAATACCCTGCTGCATGGGTCCTAGAACCACTTCTCAAGCTCTTACTGGCTGAGGGCTGTTGAATGTGAGAGCAACCTCAAGTCTTGGGGCCTTGGGGTGCTTTGGGATTGGCGTGGGGCCGCCTGGAGCCTTTTGAGGTGTGGGGGGACACCCTGGAGAGGTGGGGAGCGCTGGGTCATATGTGAACAAAGGTATTTTGTTGCTGCAGGAGGGTTTTTTGGGGGAGGCTTTGCCATGCATGAGGCTGTGGTGGAGGCTGGGAGGGAGGTCAGGGCCTACAAATTACAGACTATTGGGCTCTGTGGGGAAGGCAAAGCCAGCTGCCAACCAGCCATGTAGACCTCAGAATTTGGGGGTACTGTGCTACTTCAGCAGCCCCCAAGGGAAAGCCACGATGTCCTTTTGCTCTCCCAGCTGCCTTCCTTCAGTGGTGGTGCCCAGGTCCCTGTGGGCACACAGGAGCAGCCTGGCAAAGCTGGGGAGGGGACACAGGGTGGGCAGGATACATTTGTCACCTCTGGCTGTCACTGCAGGGACATTCAGCTGCTGGGCACCTGCTTGTGACCTCGGGCAGCTTGGCAAGGCCCTATCCTGCGAGGTGCCCTGTTAAAGCAGAGCCTAATAATAGTCTGTTGGCACGTCAGCACTGTTTGGTGCAGGTCCCAGCTCAGGAAGGAAGGGGTCAGATGGGGACGTGTCCCCCCCCACCGCATCTGTCCTTCCCCACCAGGACATGCGTACAGCACTGCCAGTGGGGATTAACCACCCTTTGGCCAAAAATGACATGGATAAAGGGCTCAGAGAGGTGCCAGGCCCCACAGATGCAGTCTTTGGGACCATCAGCACTGCTTTTTTTTTCCTATAGCAGGTCTTGGCATGGGGAGCACAGAGACAGGGAGTTTTTAGGGTGGCTGCATCTGGGCTTTGCTCGCTGACCCAAGGAGCGTGTCAGCACGATTCCCCTCCTGATGTCCTGATTTGATTTAAAATGAAAACGTAGTTGGTACATTCCTTCCTTTCTGTGATTCCCATCCCTATAAAGGATAAAAATATTTCCCTGGGGTGAACCAGGTCTGCCCCCTGATGGGATAAAGCTGCCGAGAGAGGGCACCCAGAGATGCACCCAGAGGGAAAAGCAGATGAAAATAATGCAGAGGTCAGGTAGCTCAAGTTCCATCTGTAAGAGACAAAAGAGCCTCCAATTCTAGATTTTTATTATTATTTTGTGTTTGGGGTGTTTCTAGTTAGTTTGTTTTTCCTGTTTTCTTCTTCTTTGCAATTTTTTCCCCTCCCAGGCACCCAAATCCGCTGTTTTTCATCAGGGATTTAATCTGCTGCGAGCAGGTGCCATCTAGGGGACAGACAGCAGAAGACAAGGAGGGGTTTTGCTGTCAAAACTGCCAGGTTTGCTCCAGCACAGGAGGCTCCCACCGTCTCCAGCCCACCCCTGGGAGGCTCTCCTGTGCACTTGGGCACCAAGCTCAAGGGGGGAGCATCCTGGGGAGCCTCCCTGCTGCTCCCCCTTGGCCTCATCCTGCTGGTGCTTGGAAGAGACTGGGCCAGGAGCACTTTTTCTGCACCACCTGCTTCTCTCCGGCTCAAATTTGGGTAGGATGGAGGTGTAATGTCAGCGCTCTCGTTGAGGAGGGATGTGTGGTGTCTTCATCTCAGCCCCCAAAAAACAAATCAGCACCCACCTCACTGCGGATATATGAAATCCAGCTCTACCTAAGCTCTTGGAGATGTGAGATGGGAGAGCAGCGGGTGGAGATGGAGCATGTCCCACACTTGGCCATCACGTGGAGTAAGAAATGAGATCTAACAACAGCATCTTGCTAATGAGAAGTTGGCAAATGGGTGCCTGGGGCTACGAGCCCGAGCTGTGGAGCTGAAGGGTTTGTGCTGCAAACCCCAGCTAAGTGCTAATTTCTCACCCTTTCCTCCTTAATTTCAGGCTTTTCGTTTTCTCTCCACCTGCTTCATCAGCCCCACCAGGATTTAGCCCACCCATAGGCACCGTCTGCCCCCCAAAACTCCCCAGGTTGGCTTTCGGAGCTCTGGGGGCTCTCACAAGGTGCAGACAGCTTCAGGCTGTGTGTGCAGGCTCCAGCAGAGGGAGCGTGGCCACGTCCGATGCCAGTCCTGCACCTCTTCAGCAAAAAAATGTGATTTCCTGAGATTAGTTATGTGCACGTCTCCTCCGGACGGTGTTTTTCCTGCCAGGTTCCCAGCTGCACCCCAGCTGCTCGGACAGCACCATGCATGGATGCCTGTATCATAGCCTATTTTTTTTTTTTTTTCCAAAAGCTTTTTTTCTTTTTTCTTTTTTTTGGGGAAGGTCCAGTAGGAAAAAAATAAATAAAATAAATCAAAGACCCAGCTCTGGGTGTTTTAAGTCACTCTTAGGTCATTAGCTTCCCAAATCTGCTTTGACTTTTCCTTTGATGGTAAAATGAATTTTATGCAGAAAGCATAAAATGGTCTGCACGTGGTCAGGCTGTTGGCCACCCCACCGTGACAGTGGGTTTAGCCCCTCTGGTTCTAGATCTGAGAGGGTTTGGATGCTCCCTGGGGTCTCTGGAGGCAAGAGCCGCCCGTACTGATGCTCCTTGAAGGAATCGAGTGATTAATTTCACCCATCTGGGCAGGCTCTGCATGCTCGGAGGGAGAAATGTCAACACCTGCGATGCCTGCCTTGGGATGCTAATCCCACAAACTTTGAGAGCTCGAGGACCTGGGAGTTAATGAGATTTCTCAACATTTGCATATTAATAACCATGCCTATCACCTTGTCATTAGAGTTAATAGGAACTAATGTGAACAATTAATAGTTAAAATAGCTGCTCATACGTGAAGATGGAGGAAGATCTGGGGAAGGATTTGGGCACTGCCTTTGTATGACATGGAGAACCAAACCCTTGCCTTGCTCTCCAGGAAGGGCTTTGGACCCTGGCGACTTCACATCTTCAGCTTTATTTTCTGCTGGGTTCATCCATCGCTCTCTAGCAGCAGCCCAGCTCCCCCAGCCCTCTGCTCCCTGCCCAGCCAAAGCTGCAGTTAGCAGCTAAAGGTGCCCTGCCCACTTCCTCCCCTAATTGCCATTAAATGCAATTAGTGCTTCCCAGAGTGCCCCAGAAGCAAGTGTCTTAGCAAGGTCATCACGGCCTGCAGTTAGAGAAATGTTACACTAAGGCTTTCAGCGAGGAGAAGGATTAATTATTACTATTATTATTTTTAATCCTTCCTTTGCACAACGATTGGCTTTTTCCATCCTGTTTTCCCCAAAATCAGCCGCCAGCCCCCACGCAGAGAAGATGCCCCCAGATGCTCACTGTGTGTCCTTTTCCAGGGCTTCTGCCACTTACTGAATTGCCAGAGCAGCTCATTTCCCCTCGAAAAGGGGTAAAAACCCTTGTTTTGGAGTCCCCCAACCTGCAGGGATGTTGGAAGGGGTAAGATGTAGGCTGTATCCTACAAAAATGGGACTGGGAAGGAAGGGAGGGGGGTTAATCCTGATCCCTGAAGCTGTTGCAGGCTCCCTACCATAGGCAGCTAATAGGGGGTGAGCCAGAGCAGAGGGGCCACAAGGCTTTAAAAGCACTTCCCAGGAAGCTGGAAAAACCCCTCCCAGCTGGATGTGCTTATTTTGGGGTGAATTCATGTGTTTTTTGAGACAGCAAAACCGTTCCGTCCTGCGGCAGGGAGTTGTACAGTCCTGCCTTTCTCTCTGGAAACGCAGGGTGAGTTTTTCCACCAGGTGTCAGGATGGGGAAGGCAGGTTGTTTGGGCATCACACACATCCCGTCCTATCCCCTATCAAAGAGCAAGAGGGAAATCCAGCCCTAATAACGCAAAACCATCCCCAGCTCAGGGAGGGAGGAAGAGGAAGGTGCAGCTTCAGCACAGCCTGCCCTGGAGGCAGCTGCTTTAGGCGACGCTCATCGTGTTCCTCAAGTGCTCAGCACACGGCAGGGCACCAAGAAACACGTCCCAAGCGTGCAAGCAGCTCATGCTCCTGTCCCGAGGGGTGCAGGATGGGACCCGTGCTGTCGTTTTCCCCAGAGGAGATTCCTCTCCCCTGCTTTTGCCCCTGGTTTAAAAACTGGAGTAATCCCTGCACCAAAGCATCCATGAAGCATTTAGCAGGGGGGGCTGGAAGAGCTCCCCGCCTGCTCCTGCCTGGTTTGGTTTTCCTCTCTGCTTCTATTTCCCTGGGGTAAGGAAAAGGCTCAACCCCCAGCCAAGTGAACACAGAACCTCCTACCAGCAGGGTGGTGGAAAAAAGGCATGGAGCAGGGAAAGAACCCCCCCCTCCTGCAAAATAATCCCCTTGGCCATCCTGGAAAACAAAGCAGGGAAGGCTGCTCCCGGTCCTGCACACCCCCAGAGCCTGATTTCACTCGCACAGGCTGCTCCTCGCCGCAGGAGCGCATCCAGGGGCAGCTGCCCAAATTCCAGCCCTCCCCTGGGCTCCCCGGGCTGCTGCAGGGTGCAAGGACCCGGCTTTGGCTCTCGGCCCCCCCGACCCCTCCGTGGTCCTTGCTCTCTCCCCTGGGGGTCGGGCAGAGCTTGGAGCATCGGGGTCCCTGCCTGGGAGGGGCGGTGGGAGGGACCGGGGAGGGAAGGAGGATGCTCCGGGGGTGGCTCTTCGATTTCTCTCCTGCCCGGAGCTCGCAGGGGCTCGCTTGGAGGATGTCTCACCCCCTCGGCACAGGTAACGGGACCCCCGTCGCTCTGGGAGGGGAGAATATGAAAGGGAGGAAGGGGCTGCGATATGCTTTAGGTTTATTAAAGCCCCCTTCGAGGGGAAAAGGGGCTCTGAAGCAGCGAGATGCGGGTTGTGCGGGATGCTCGGATGATACGATGCTGAGCCCTGCTCCGGGAGACCCCTACCCCAAAGTTTCCCCACCGATGGCTGGGAAATACTCATAGGGGTGAGTACAAGGGTGGGAGAGTGTGCTCGTGGGGGCTCCCGTGTGCTTGAGGGGATGCCAAGGGCTCCGGGAAGCCCTGACCTGCGTGGTACCCAGGGCAGTGATGCTACGCGTGCCCTGTGTTGTGTCCCCGTGCATCGTGTGCTGCCGTGACACCCCTGTGCATGGGTTTGTGGTTGTGGGGCTGAAGTTTGTGCTCTGACACCCGCAGATGTGTGGTCACGGGTTTGTGGCTATGTTGTCACCCCCCTCTCCTGTGTTCACACGGGGGAACACGCCTGTAGGTGCAGGGCGTTTGCATGGATTTAGTCCTTAAAGAGGAGCAGCAGCACGGCTCGGCAGCAGGGCAACACGAGCAATCATAATTATCTGCTGGTGTCTGTCCTGCTGGAAAAGCAGGCAATTAGGCAGCCATTGCAGACGGAGCGGGCAGCCTGCGCTGCTGGAAAAGTGGGGGCGAGCTCTCCCCGAACATCCTCCCGCAAACCGCGCGCCTTCACGCCGACTTGGGAAGCGGCTCCTCGCCGAGCACGTGAGACCCAGCCGCAGCTCTGGGGGAAAAAAGAGAGAGCTGGGGAGGAGAGGAGAAGGGGGGGTATTTTATTTTCATAGCCTGTTTGCGATAAAATGTTCTGGTTTGTCGCTGGAGGTGTCACTGCTGGGAGGAAGCTGCTGCCCGCCGCGGTGAGCTCAGAGCATGCTGCTGAGGGCTGGCCCCAGGAGGTTTCTGGAGCAGCACCTTCTCTTCGTGGGGAACGCAGAGCAGCAGCACCCGGCTCGGAAAGCTCTCCCGAATCCCTTCATGCCTGAGGAACCCTCCTCAGCCGAGCCAGAGCTGCCCTCCTCCAACCTCACCAACGCCACGGACTGCGGCGAGGAGATTCTGCTCTATGGGGACACCGAGAAGATCGTCATCGGAGCCGTGCTCTCCATCATCATCCTCACCACCATCGCGGGCAACGGGCTGGTCATCATCTCCGTCTGCATCGTCAAGAAGCTCCGGCAGCCCTCCAACTACCTGGTGGTGTCCCTGGCGGCCGCCGACCTGTCGGTGGCCTTCGCTGTCATGCCTTTCGTGACCATCACGGACCTGCTGGGGGGAGAGTGGCTCTTCGGGAAGGTTTTTTGCAACGTCTTTATCGCCATGGACGTGATGTGCTGCACCGCCTCCATCATGACCTTGTGCATCATCAGCGTGGACAGGTAAGGGATGAGGCGGCTGCTTCATGGGCTTGAGTATTTGGTTGGGGGGCCACCAGGATTTTGTTTGTCCACCAGAATCGTGTTCATCTTGGGTTGGTGGTGCTGCATGTGTTTTCTGGGTGTGCAAGGTGGGTGAGGGCTTTCTGTATGGATTAGGGGTCCTTTGGAGGAGCCAAGCTTAAGGTGCTTTCATGGGTAACTTCTCTAAGTCCTTGCTTAGTCCTTCCCCTCTGTGCAGCTGCTTCGTGTTCTTCCCTGGCTGGTGGAAGAGAGCCTAGGGGAGAGACTTTGCCCATCCACAGCTCCGTAGAAGGAGGCTGGCCTATAAAAGCATTCAACGACACACACAAAAAAATGCATCTGCTGTGAAAGTCAAGATATGGAGCATCAGGAGCCCAGTCCTGTGGGATGCTCTGCTGCTCCCCGGGCTCGTGCCTTGGCCAAGAGTGCTGGCAGCTCCCCCAGCCCACCCCAAATCCAGAAACCACGGGTACTCCAAATCCAGAACCCCCGTTGTAGCCCACTGTGTGCATTTGTGGAGTGTTGCTGGCTTCATCTCCCACACCTGGAGTGGAGAGAAAAAGGCCGAGCCCGCCTGGCAAACTGGTGAGACTTGGGCAAGCCAGCATCCCCATGGGGCTAATTATAGCAGCTGCGTCATTAGGGACATTGTGCTGACGAGCTGGGGGGATGGATCCAGATCTGACGCGCACGCTGGCTTTCTCTGGGGGGGGTTGGTTTGGTTCATGCTGGCACCGCGAGCCAGGCTGGTTGGTGATAAGGAGCTCAGGGAGGGACAGAGCTGGTGTCCCTCCAGCCACCAGCTGGTGTTTGCGACCACCCAATGCCCGTGTCCTGGCCACGGTGGCCGTGCCACCACCCTGGTAGCTCATCCTCCCAGTGTGGCACCGGCTGGCAAAACAGAAAGGACAGAGAAAACCCGGCTGCTGCAGCAGCAAGCAGCATCTCACGCTCCCAAGCCCTCTCCCCTGCCCAACGCTTCTCCCGCAGCAGGTTTGCTGACCAGGTGCTGCTGGTCGGAGAGCAAAATCCCCAGCCAACCACAGCAGGAGAGGTCCTGCTCTGATGCTGGACTTGCTGTATTTCCATAAACAGACTGTTCCTAAAAAGCTGGTGTAGCCAGAGCTGTCAGGAGAAAAGTCTGCCTTGTTGAGAGGGAAGAGAGCAAATGCAGCAGTGGGATATGTGAACGTCTCCTCTGGATGAGTGAGGAGCAAAGCAGCAGCTACGTATGAATCAGATCGGCTTTGCTTTCCAGATTTTCCTTTCCAAATTTTCCTTTCCTTTCCTTTCCTTTCCTTTCCTTTCCTTTCCTTTCCTT
>CM021768.1:94456883-94481934 GCA_011076525.1 Nettapus auritus | reverse complement strand
TCCTTTCCTTTCCTTTCCTTTCCTTTCCTTTCCTTTCCTTTCCTTTCTTTTCCTTTCTTTTCCTTTCCCCATCTTCATTCCCCATCCCTCCTTGGGAGACCCCCATCCCAACCACACCACACAGGACAGACCCTTTAGGACAACCATCACAACCCATCCGTGCAGACCACGACACAGCCTCCTTCCACTTGGAAATGATGGAAGTGCTTGTGGGCACAAGACTTTTTGGGGGCTCATCCCTGCCCAGCACACACAGACAAGCTCTGGGGGCTCTGAGGAGCCCTGGAGCAGGGCAGCATCCTGCAGCATCCCAAAAATGCTGCCAGCATCCTGCACCCATCTTGTGCTAAGCCCTGCTGCAGCATCAACGTGCAAGCCCCACTGTCCTTTTTGATTGAGGAAAAGGGAGATGCAGCAAAGGAACCAGCACGGGTTTTGGTGCTTTTAGACAAATCTTGACCCTTCTGGGCTTCAGACCTCAACGGGGTGATGGAGGAAGGAGCTGGGAGGGCAGGAGGCTGCTGCAGAGCCCAGCTCTCCTGGCACGGGCTCGCTCCTTGTGTGCATCCACGCAGGGACTGTGCATGTCAGGAGGTGTTTGCTACCAGACCTTCATCCCTTCCTCCCCAAAAAATGTTCAGCAGCGTGAGGGGAATTTTCAGAGATGCTTTTTGAGCACGGGACAAGAGAAAAATAATAAAAGGCTGTAATTTGAGCCAAGGGAGGGCCAGTGGGGCAGAGGGACAGGGTGGATGTTCCCATGGCTGAGCCCACCTCAGGCTTGGAAGGCTGGATGTGCTCCATCCATCCCATGCTCGAGGAAGGAAGGGGAATATCTGGGATGTCCTCTGATGCCCTTGAGAAGGAGCAGGTGGCCAGGGCACTGCCCTGCTGCTTTCTGACCCAAGGGTCCCCAGGAACCGGCCTGAGTCATCATTGATCCTCATCAACCCATCAGCCTCACTCCCCCAGGCAGTCGATGGAGGTGGACAGAGGGATCCAGGACCATGCCTGTGCTGTCACCCCTTGCTGGACTTGGGATGGGCAGGATCTGGGGCTTATCCCTGGCTGGAAACATCTCCAGAAGCAGGCATTTCAGCTTCTGCGCTGATGCAAAGCAGAGCTAAAACAAAAGGGTTGCTGAGCTCACACAGAACCTCCAACACTTGCTCCAAAAGAGAAGAAATGGCTGTTCAGTGGGGGATTTACTGAAATTTCCACCAATTTCCAATTTCTCCTGTCCTGCAAGAAAGAAGAGGGACATCTCCAGTACTTCCTTCCCTTGGCATATCCTGGCATGCATAGAATCATCGAACCACAGATAGTTTGGGTTGGAAGGGACCTTAAAGATTATTTAATGACCTTAAAGATCGTCTAATAGCACCAGTGCTTCCTCTAGTCCTGTCCTGATCGTGATGTGGTCTGCACTGTCAGGCAGCTCCTGCCAGAGAGGAGGTCGTAATTTTTATGGACGGCCAAAGTGTCCTCACACTTCGGTTAGCTTAGAGATAAAAGATGCTCGGTTTGCCCAAGATGACAGGTACTATTAAAATGTGGGCTGCTACTATTGATTATTAATGTAGAGCGCTTTCTAAAAGCCTCTTGATTGAAGCTGATAGAACGAGTCTTGTCTGAAGGGGAGTTTGATTTATTTTCTTTTAAAACCAAAAAAAAAAAAAAAAAAAAAAAAAAAAATGCTGTAAACGTCCATCTTTCTCTTACATTTTTCTTATATAAAAGCCTGCCAAAGTTATAGATTCTTTATTGCCAAAAAAAAAAAATAGTTTTGATGTTCAGCTTTTGATGAAGCTCTGTAAAAATGCCAAGCCACTGATAAAAGAAGACCCTCGAAGTGTTCAAAATTTTCTTGGTGGAGGAAAAATCACAGAATCACAGAATTTCTAGGTTGGAAGAGACCTCAAGATCATCGAGTCCAACCTCTGACCTAACACTAACAGTCCCCACTAAACTATATCCCTAAGCTCTACAAAAAAGTCTCTGTCCATTTCCCAGGCAGAGACTGGAGCTCTCCCTTCTCCCTTGTGGGTGTTTCCTGCCCAAAATCTGACAGCAGGCTCCAAACTCATGTTGTCCCCAGTAGAAGGGATGCTTCCTAAGAGTCGGGGGATGAAATTTGCACATCACTTTGCTGGATTGCCTCTCCTGTGTCCTTCATCTGAGTGTGTCCTGGGCCTGGTGGGTCCCTGTGCTGTATCTCCAGTTGGCTGAGAAGCTCCCATGGGTGCTCCCACCACCCCTGACTTTGGGCACGGGCACTTGGCCCCCAGCTGCCCACCATCCTCCACCTGGAGGTCCCTTCTTCAGCAGGATGAAGCCTGGAAGCAGATACAGAGGTTAAACTTGGCCAAAAAAAAAAGGCCAAATGGGGTGTAGCAAAAGAGTGGGTTGCAGGAAACCTCAGCTCTAGGTTCGTTTGGGCTCAGCTGACCTGCATGAGTGCGAGTTGGTCCTCTCCCAGCTCACTGGCTGCAGCACGGAGATGGGAGCACCTTGGAGAGGTTTTGCTTCCCTTTATTGTTTAATCCCTGGCGTAAGGATTCAGTAGTTGCTGCTCTGCTTGGCAAAAATGTGCTGAATTGGCTGGTCCAGGGGGCTGATGGTGATGGACCTGTCCTGGGGCAGGGCTCGGGCTGCCCCAGTGGAGAAGGAATGTGGAACATCCCTTTATTGTTATTTTTATTTTTATTATTATATTATTATAATAATAATATGGAACAGCAAAAATTGGTCACCATCAGCTCTGCGTGGCACCGTCCCGCAAAGTTGCACAAATCTCCAGCAAATCACTATTCCAGGAACTGGCTTTTGTTAGCTGATTACCACTAAACTTGATTAACAACAACACACACATGAACAAAAGAATCAGAGCGAGGGAATTCGATTTGCATCCCAGTGCCTGCCCGTGCAAGCGCACCTCCCGCACTGCTGTGGATGCTGGTCTGTCATCACAGCTATAGGAAGAGATGCCAAAACGGCCCCTTGTTCCTCAGCAGTGATGGTACAGGGCACCCATGGATGAAATGTGTCAGCTTTGCCTGCCTTTTAAATCTCGTCACTTTGCATTGGGCTAGCCTGTAAATTCCCTGAAGTTTCAGCAAATGCCGAGTGGATTGGCTTCTAAAGAAACCTCGGTGATGGCATAACGAAGGGCATCACACGGTGCAGCAGATATTAGCCTGCAGTTCTTGGCCTGGACCTGTGATTTTTGGGTTCTGAATTCGGAGATGCAGCAGCAGGGCATGGTTCTCTCCCAGCTCAAAAGACACCAAGCCTGCGGCAGGAGGGATTTGGGGCAGCAATACCCCACCCCAGTCCTTCAGCCCCATTCTCACTGAGCTCAGACCAGGGAGCAAGGAGGAGGTGGTATTTTTTGGAAGTACAGCACTAAAACTATCCCCATTGCCCATCTCCATCCCACCAGGTCTCATCCTTCCCAATGCAGATAGGTTTTCCACAGGGTTATGGGGTTAAAAGCCTTTTCTTGAGAGATTGCATTGCCTTCACAGCCACAAACATCATCCTGCAGCCTGTGCCACCTCTGGGTGTTCAAACAACTTTGGTGGGTGTGTAGAGTTGTGCTTGGCCTGTATTTTTTGTTCGTTTGTTTGGTGACTTAGACCAGCTGAAGAAAATACAGACAAAAATAGAAAAAGAATAATTAATCAAATTAAGTAAAAATCATTTTTTGGGGGGATTCAGGGAATAATAGTTTGGGCTTTGAATTTATTTTGGCACTGGGGAGGGAATAGAGTCTTGGATATTTTATTATTTCTGTCTTTTTCCACTCCCGGGGGAGGATTTGGAGAAGGGAAAAAAATTGGTGAAGAAAAATCTGCTAACACCTACAATGAGACAGTTTGAGTGTTGGAAAAAAAAAATAATTATTATACATCAGGGGTACAATTCTCCACAGAAATTTTCCTTTTGGCAGAAAAATCCGTTCTTCCCCAGAAACGCTTTTAGCAAAAAACTGTCCATACAGCTGCTGTTCTCACTTCCCCTCCGGCCTGACCCAGTTTATCCCAGGCAATTAAGAGGTGACTTGATCCTGCCTAAAAATGCCTACGAATTCCTGACAGCGGCCAGGGTTTGAGGCAAGGAGGCTGTAACCTAAAACCATACAACAGCTGGAGGGCTTTGCTGCACTCGTTGAGACGGAATAGGAGGTTTTCCAGTGGGAGCATGGGCTGGCAGTGGCCAAATCCCTGCTGATTTATTAGTGTACAATTGCAACTTATCAACTAACAGCTGACATGATGTCTAAGTCACACAAATCCTCCCAAGCCTGGGGATGTTTCAAAATCACGTGCTGTAGTCTAACCAGGAGCTGATGGTTGATGTAGTCTCCATTCCCTTCCAATCAGACTAACAAGATTAATAACTCCAGGCATCAAAAATTATGAATCCATAGGTCACCACATGCTTTTGGCATCTCCCCCCGGGACCTCTATCCATTTTACTCCCCAGGGACACCACCTCTTCAGGATCAACCAGCTATCCATGGGAGCAGCCTGCTTCAGATGTTTGCAATAGGCACTTGACCCAGTCTTGGTTTCCAAAGATCATTTCCAGCAGATGTTGCGGCAACATTTGGGTTTGCCCTAATATTGCAGGCTGAATGGAGAGAGGGTTGATGTGTTGTACTGACTGTGGTGTGCAAGCATTAGTCTGCGGACCACCCATCTCCTCCCTGGGTGGGCAGTAGGCTGGAGTGAGCTACGTGCCATCACTGGAATTTGTTGTGAGTTCTCTGTATAAAACTAAACTTTTCTTGAGATTTTTTAATCCCAAGGAAGTCACATGGAGCTCAGACTGACCTCGGTAATTCAATGACATCTTGTGTCATGCATGCGGTGGCTGCAAGAAAGCAGAGGAGAAAAAATGAAATGTGATTTTTAGGCTAGAGAGCTGGAGGGTGTAAAGTTTCACAGAAGATACTGCAGCTCCCTGGGAATGTTTTCATTTGGGAAATTCATATTTTGTTCCCTCTCAAGGAAGAAATGCATGTCATGGAGCATGGAAAGCTGATGAGGAATGAAAATCACCCAGCACAAACCAAATGAGCTCATATCTTGCAACTCTCCTAAGTTCTGCAACTCTTATTTTTTCAGGTATCTGGGGATCACCCGGCCACTGACATACCCCGTGAGACAAAACGGGAAGCTGATGGCCAAGATGGTCTTCATCGTTTGGCTCCTGTCTGCCTCCATCACCCTTCCTCCTCTCTTCGGCTGGGCCAAGAACGTCACGGTGGAGAGGGTCTGTCTCATCAGCCAGGACTTCGGGTACACGGTCTACTCCACGGGGGTTGCCTTCTACATCCCCATGGCGGTCATGCTCGTCATGTACAGCCGGATCTACAAAGCCGCCAAGGTGAGCGCTGAAAAGCACCGCTTCATGAACTTCCCCAAGCACTATGAAGAGGAAGGTGTCTACTGCCTGGAGGCCTCCAGCCGAGGCCACCACAGCTCCAAGCGCACCAAGGCGGTGGAGGAATGTGCCACCCTCTCCAAACTGCTCCGGCAAGACCGAAAGAACATTTCCATCTTCAAACGCGAGCAGAAAGCGGCCAGGACCCTCGGTATCATCGTTGGGGCCTTCACGTTTTGCTGGCTCCCATTCTTCCTGATGTCGACTGCTCGGCCTTTTATCTGCGGCATCCACTGCAGCTGCATGCCACTGCGGCTGGAGAGGACTCTGCTCTGGCTGGGGTACACCAACTCCCTCATCAACCCCTTGATTTATGCTTTCTTTAACCGAGACTTGAGGACTACTTTCTGGAACCTCCTGAGGTGTAGGTACAGGAACATCAACAGGAGACTCTCTGCCGCCAGCATGCACGAGGCCCTGAAAGCCACAGAGAGGCACGAATGCATCCTGTAGAGCTGCGTCCTCTAGCTCAGTGCCTGACCGACGAACTCCTGCCCCTCCATTTCAGATTCTTTCTTCTCCTGCCCCTCGGGGCTGGAAGAAACCACACGTGCTGTTGCCCCCCTGTCAGACGTTGCTGCTGAGAGCAGCACCCTTCCCTCACCCCAGGAGGAGATGTCGTTCTCCTTGCCCTGAGGGGGAACGAGCAGGCAGCCTTCCCTTCTCACCATGCCCCAGGAGGGAGCTGAGACCAGGGGGGATCCAAGGTCTAACACCAACTGTGGGCAAGTCACACCACCTCTCTGTGCCTCGGTTTTCCCATCTGTTAAAAAATAAAAATTAAAAAAATAAAAATAAAAAAAAAAAGGAAAAGCAACTCCTCCCCTCCCCCAACCAACCAAACCAAAAGAAAACAAACAAAACAACACAAAAACTTGATAAGACTATGGCTCTCCACCTTCGAAAAGGGCTCTAAGGTCGGTGGAGAGCACAGGATGTACTATGTAAAGATGATGCTGGCTGCACTTCCCTTATCAGCTACAGCAGCAGCTGCAGGCTCCATCGTAGATCCAGGCACTCATGACATCCCAGCTTATAGGAACTCTTCCCACCAATGTGATTGCGTTCTACACACTGAGCTCATGTCCAGGTTTGCACGTCAGAGCCGTTATACCAATGACCCTCCTTCTCCTCACACTGTAGCACTGCGGCACTTGAAAGAGGCGCGTTTGTGGGATGCAACATGACTGAACACCAAGTTCTCTTTGTGGTTGGATAGGACAGTCTGATGGCGTCCTCATCAGCGAGATGGCCAGTGAGCAAGGGATGGATGTGTTCATTGGGGTGTACTCTAATTCATTCTCAGACAAGTGATGTGTGTTCATAATTTGTGGCTAATTGACTCTATAAAAGCACGCTTTGGTTGACAACAGAAAAAAGTATATCATTTCTCTGACAGCTTTACAGTGCTTCAGTATGATGTCCAGCAAGCTTGAAAAAATACACTAAAAGTGATGTATCTTTTTTAAAAAAATACAGACTGGTTTCTTTATTTCTGTGTATTTTCTTTGTGCATTTGGGTTTATGTTCATGTGATGATCAGGCTTGTCTTCCTGCAGCCCCCTTTGCTTTTGACCTATTCTTTCTTCAGCAGGGTGTCCAGTTTAGACTGGTAATTTACAAGATTCTAAATGAGCAGGACAACTGGCTCAAGCCCTCTGGGAGTGTCCCAAGGGGCCAAGATGTTGGGCACAGCAAGGTGTCCAGTTGTTCTCCTAATTCACTTTCAGAGCCTAACCCCTTCTGCTCAGAGGCTTCTGTGCAACACCACAGTCACATAGTCCTGTCCAGAACCAGCACGAAACCCAGCCTCACTGAACTGCCTAGTTATATGCCAGTATTTAGGATGTGTCCTTCAATGTTCTGCCAAGGAGGGATGTCATTGCCCAGGGAAAGTGGAGCGGTGTCCCTGCGATGTCCTGGGGCCTTACATCCTGCAAACCAGAGATCCCAGGGACACGGTGAGGAGGACAAGGTGTGAGCATACCCTCATTGTCTTTCTTCCCAATTACCTCTACATGAAGAATACATGCTAAACCTCTTTCCCATGTCAGTGCCTGGCCACCTTGGTGCACTTTGCTACTCATCACCCTTCCCCAGCTTAGTTGGAATTTCTCCTGATGCTTCTGCTTCCAGGTCCTTACAATAGGTCTCCCCCATACCATCTCTCTAGGGCACACTTTGCCCATCTCTGGACCATTTATCAAAAACAAACCTTCTCCTTCCAGAAAACACCATGGGCCAGCATCAGATCTATCACAACATTTTAGCAGCAACTGGTTGCTGGATCTGGCCAGCCACAGGGACATGAATTTGCTTCAGGGTCTGGTTTCCTCCCTGGGCTCCCCACCTCCTTCCCTGCCACAGAGCTAGCAGTGCCCTTTTGACTGTGCTGGCTGGATTAAAACTAACCAGCTGCTAATTCAGAACGTCTCATCTGGATGTGAAGGTCCCAAGACAGCCCACTTCACATTCAACACATAGCAAGGGTCTGGTTGTTCTGCTGTCGTGTATATATACATATGCATAAGGTCATAGTGACATGGTTTTACTCATTTTCTGCATTATGGGTTCTTAAACTGCCTTCAAAATTCATAATCTTATTTAATTCCACTGAACATCCTTGTTCTGGTGGCATGTCTAGCGCTGCTTAAAAATAGACTGTAGGAGAGCCTTAAAAAATGTTTGATTCTTTTAAATGAAGTCATGTGGATAGTGGAGGTTTTTTGTTTGGTGGTTCTTCTGGAGGAAAAAGAGGAGACGAAAGAATATGATTCTGGACTGTCCAAAACAAAACTTCTTGTAAGTTAGGGATCAAAAAAAAAATATATTTGTTTACCTTAAAAATCAACACTTATCCTGGAACTGAATGCTTTATTTTGGTCTATGGTTATCTGTCTGGTCATATTATTATTATTATTATTATTAGCTATAGCTCTGCTTGAAAGAATAGCTTTGTTCCCAGAAACTATTTGAAAAGTTTACATCCAAAACCATTTAAATGTGACAAGATAGATTCATCAAAACAAAACATTTTGTGCAAAAAATAATGAGGTGGCTTGAATGATCTTTCCAGCACTTACTGTCCCAAACTGTATTGACTTCAGCTTAAGCTCTTGTCTTTTAACTCTCCAAAATGAGATTGTGCTCAGATTAAACAAAATAATGTGCATCCAAAGACAGCAAGGCCTTTTCTGTGCACGAGTGAGCACCAACCATTTAGTTAAGCCAGTCAAGATCCTTGTAGATGTGCTGCTAAATCATGCTGAAAATACTCCATGTTTTGTTGTGTATTATTTTAATCAGACAGGAATCAATGCATTTAGCATCTGAAATAAATAAATAAATAAATAAATAAAATAAAAGAAATCAGAGCCACTTTGAAACCAATGTAAGTGTGCATGCAAGTGTCCAACCAAACTGTGTAAGATTTAAGTGGCAAAAATTGGAGTTTCTTGAGAAAAGTATCAATTTAGGAGGGCAAGAGAAACTTTCCCAGGCAATGAGAGATTCCCAGCAGACTAGTAGCAACGCAGCCAGAAAAAATGAGCAGCCTCGGGCAGAGAAAATTGGAGTAATTCAGGCATAAAATGAGTAGGTCTCAAGTCAGCTCTTTATTCCACTCTGCGTGCAGAGGAAATATGTACAGAAACACATACAAAAGTGATCTGGGAAGCAAAGACAATTCTGACAAACCCCTACGGCTGCCCCAGCTGGGGTTTGGAAACTGCTGATAACGACATTGAGCAAAGGCAGTGGAGATCAGCTCGAGATGTAATGACAAGCCCAAGGCAGTGAAAGCCTGCGTGGCTCTGCCCAAAGAGCACCAGACCTCCCAGATCTTCTGAAGTCAGCACTTTTGTGAATGGGAAATGTGTGCTGGAGATCCGTGAGGACAACTCAGCAAAATCCCCACGTTCCTTGCCTCCGCTCGAGTCCTGCCACTGCTACCATCTCCTGATGGTCATACATTATTAGGAGAGCTTCTCCATGTCAGACTGGAGCTAATCTAGCCAAGGAGCCCACCTCAAGCAGTGGTGGATGCTTATAGAGTGAGACTGAAGCCCAGCAAACCTGCTGTGGTACCTCTAGTACATCCTCCTCTGCCCCAGCAATCAAAGGTTCAGCAACTTCCTGAGCCAGAAGCGCTCTCGTTTAATAACCTCCCATGGATGCTTCTCTTCTAACCTATTTATGTTTTTCCTACTCTGACATCCTGAGACAATGAGTTCCACAATCTAATTATTTTTTTCAGGTGAAGAACTATCTCCTTTCACTCATTTTGAACCTGCTGTCTGCTGAGCTCATTAGGCTGGCTAACCTTTGCATTAGGAAAGAGAATGAGTGATCATCCCCATTCACCCTGCCCGGGCCAGTTATGGATTGTGGACCTCTGCCTTATTCTCCAGCAGCTGGGGTTCCCAGTTGTCGTTGTGCCCACAGGAGAGGGACAGGACACCCCACCTCTACCATGGGATGCACAGTGTAAGCGTAGGGCCAGTACCACTATCAGGGAGATGCTACACACCATAAATATGCTATAAAAGCCCCTAACTCCTTTGTTCGCAGCTTCCTTTTCTCCTGAATGAAAATAAAAATTGCTTGTGAAGTCCCCCCAGACATGCTGGGGCTGCTTCTCACCCCAAGTTCATCAGGCACTGAAGGTTGGGTTTTTTGAATGGCTTTGGATCAGATCTAAAAATATAAATCCTCCAGGCACCAGGAATAACAGGGTTTGTGTCTCTCAGACACCTTTCAGCTTTGAAAAGTGGGGCTGTGCAGTAGTCCTGTGTGTCTGTGGGTTAGCATAAAGAATGGCTGCAGTGGGGGAAATAAAAAACGTAGCCAGGAGCACTTCTCCAGCAGGTGACATAAGGAGAAGCCTGGGGAAGAACACTGAAACGAGGTGAGTGTGGATTATACGCCCTCCCACTCTCCACTACTGTCAAAGCATCCATCTATTTTAGTTCAGAAAATTTCCTGCTTCAGCATGGTTTCTGGGCAAGCTTCCCTGTAACCACCAAGGCCTCTTTTTACAAAGATATATTTTTTACAATGATATATTGATAGATAAAGAGGCTCTTGCCTCTGGACTAGGAGAACCCTATGTCGCAGCCCAGGCTGGGGCACCCAGCAGCTCAGGGCATGGCCAGGAGGTGAAGGGGAGGATGCATTGTGGCCAGCCATTGCCTTGAGTGGGAGAGAAGATGTGGGAAACATCCTTCTTCAGAGGCATTCAAGCCTCCACTGGACCAGGCCTTGAGCAGCCTGATCTACCATTGAAGCTGTCCTTCCATTGGACCAGAGATACCAACCTTTCCCTTCTGACCTAGTTGTTCTACAAACTGGATGATTTCTTTAGTCTCCCACTCAAGCACATGTAAATATTTAGTACCATGTTCTTCAGCAAGACAATTTACAGATCTACTACCTGCCATGTGCAACAGCTCCTTCTGTTTTGAATATTATAATCAAGTTGCATGTCCAATATAACCATCAGCTATGTGACACATTTCACTTGTCTTCTTACATAAGAAATGTTTTTCCTTTTGGTTGTTTTATTGCCATTTTTATCTGTAAACTTTTCATATTCAGCACACAAGATCTTCAGTTCCCTGACTCTGTTCCTCCTCTCCATCTTGTGGGTTATTCTGAGATAGAGCTTAAGCAAAACCCCAGGCAATGGGTGGCTATTTCCAGCCTTTCTCCACGCTGGCACGCAGTGAAGGAAACAGACTGTGTTATGTGCTCCCACTTTCTTTAAATTGACCACAAGATCTTTCACATAGAACATACAATTCTGAAAGAAATCAAGAACGATGAGCAGATTGAAAGATGATGATCTGGGAGGAGCAGAACATACCTTGCAAACAGACAGTTGTATTTAGCTCTCTTTGGTAGCATCACTACTTCTCCCTGGGTGAACCTTGGGCTCGGCCCCATGGTCACCCAGGTGGGCAGCTGTTTGCACCATAGGAAAACTCTTGTTTGGGTTGTTTCCATGTGTTTTCTATCTGAGATATCTGCTTCTCCATGATTAGAGTATCACAGATCTCCTAAAAAGGGGGAAAAGGCAGCATCTCCTGTGGAAATATGGCCCAGGGAAGGTGGAGGTGCAGCACGGCGTGGTGTTGCAGTCCAGGTGGCTCTCCCTGTGTGCTGAAATAGAAAAAGGTCTGACATCCAACCTGAAGGAGGACAATGCTCATAAACTGGTTGGGCTCCATGTCCTTCGACTGCTGGAGATCAAGAAGCATTTGGATAATGCTCTCAGGCACCTGGTCTGGTTTTTGGGTGGTTGTGTGCAGAGCCAGGCACTGGACTCCTGTGGGTCCCTTCCAGCTGGAGTTAACCTATGATTCTGTATTCATGCCATTACACCTAGCTCAGCCCTGGGATTTATGTGCTAACTCCACCGTGTGTCCCCCACCAAAGCCCTGAACCTGCCCCCTCCAAGGCAGCCACATCCCAGTTATTTCAGAAACACCCAGGCTCAGATCCGGGCAGCCTGCATGCACTGTTCATTTTCCTGTTCCCATTGCCAAGCACACGGACCTTGGACAGCAGCAGGACTCGTGTGCTGCTGTACCACTTGCCAAAGAGCTGCTCTAGCAGTGGACAATCAAAACACAAACACACAAAAAAAAAAAAAAAAAAGCAAAAACCTTTATAGGCTGCAGTGTGTGTGTGTGTGATGTGAGTGTTGGTAGCTAGCTGGAAGCTTGCAGTGCTCCAGCCCATGCAAAAGACAAGGAAAATTAACTCTTTCCAGGTGATAAGAAAGGTTGCCTAAAAACTGCATTATTATCCACTTCTGCAGCCTCTCTGCAATTTCTAGCTTCATATCTCTGAACCTTTGAACACAGTCAATGGTCTGTTAACATAGCAATTAGGAGAAGAGGGAGGAAGAGAGTGGCCAAGAGCCAGACGCTTGGTGACATTACGTGACAACACGGCCATGTGCTTGTGAATGATTAGCACTGCTCACAGGGACTCTGCTCTAAGCCTGTGATTTTTCTATTTGAATGCAGACAATCTGAATGCCAAATGGACATTTTTAGATTCTGAAATGCCTCGGCCATTTGACTCACAGACCAAAGCTTTGGGCAGCAGTTTGCGTCATGTGCCTGCTACGAACCAACCCAGATGAACTGCGGCCACGTGCCAAGCAGATGCTCTCCTGAAATGAGAAGCAATAAAAGTTTGTGAGCATGGTCCTGCAATGCCCTAGCAAGACCTTGTGTGGGTTACCTGTGGTTTCCACTAGTCTTTAACTTCATATTGCCACGTTCCTTCCCTTCCATCTCATGACTGAGTGCAAATCTCCAAGACGAGGAATTTGATAACTCCCAGGTGTGATTGGATAGGACAGTTACATCTTAATTACCTTGGAAAGGATATTCTGGGATTTTTTTTAAGGGCTTTGGAGTTTTTTTCATCTTTTCTTAAAGGCTGAAGGAGACACATTCTTCATAACAAGCCACACTCTTTCCAAACACCACATTTCTACAGCATTGTCAGAAAATCTGAGCTACATATGGAAATCAATGCAGTTTAAAGAAAACGGTTCTGGTTGACTATCTGGGTCCTTGGAGGCATTACTCAGAGCTTAGTGCTGTCATTTCTCAGGATTCTCTTCTCTGTTATATCTTCAAAAGACATCAGAATGCCAACAGCCTTTAGCAACAACAAATCCAACATGCAAACAGGCTGATATGTGTAATGGTGCCAGCAGACACCTTGTCCCTGGGGTGCAATCCAAATACCTAGCACCTCGGAGATCCCTGATGGCTCACCCAGAGCTCCCGTCCCACCTGGGCATGGCCGCCATGGACCTGCCAACACAACAATCCATGGGGAAATAGCTCAAACAGATCAGATGTGGGGCTGTCCCAGCTCTCAGAGCCATAATCTCTGGGTATTGTGGGAGACTGCTAGGAGAAGAGTTCAGAGAACCTCTGAGTCTTCAAGGTTGCCAAACCTTAGTAACACAAACCCAGGGCTGTAGGGTCTGCACAAGAGCAGTATAAGTAAATAACTACACCATCTAAATTAAGAGTAATTACCATGGGGCTCAGGACTGCAAGATCAAACCAGGGGATGAAATTGCCTTCCAAATAGCTGGGCAGCAGATGGTTTCAGTAAATGCCTTTCTCTGTAAGGAGCTGCTCATGGCACTTTGGGAGAAAGAACAGTGTTTCTGGCATAGTCACCAAAGAGGCATCTGTCTTCAGTAGCTACAGACTTCATTGCCCACCACCCATATATGTGCCTTGATGCCAAAATAACATTTTACTTACAAATTCCATTGGGAAGCAGATCTCCGAAAGTTCAGCTCACTGTTTTTCCTCACTTACTTCATTATGTTTTTCCACTAGCAATTAAATGAAAACTGATGAGAAATGTCTAATGATGATGAGCCCTTTGTTTAACAACAGAAACATTAAAAAACAGTAAAGAGTGCTGGAAAGAAGAATCTCTCACTGGGACATCCAATAAACTTTCGAAAACTGGTGCTAACTATAATAATAATCAGATTTTTAGCCCAAAGACCCCCCAAGAATGAATTCACACTTTTTCTGCCTCACTATTTTATAATATAAGATTGTTTTCTAATAGGCAACTGCCTATAATAGCTCTTTTAGAAAGAATCTATGGTTGCATCTGTGGTTGGAAAAATGTTAGCAGGAGTCATAGAAACATTACAGAGAAAGCAAAAATATTGTTGTGAGAAAATGCTGCAAGAACCAAAGATCAGGGAAAGAAAATGAAACAAATAGCAATCCAGGATGTGTTGCTTTTGGAAATCAGCATGATGTAGCACCTTTCTGCCTCTGTATTTTTTTGTAGCATGTACATTTTATGAAGCTCACTAATACATTTTTTAGAAAAGCTTCAAGGAGACGCATATCACTGAAGATGAACTACAAGTAATACTACTGAGCCCAGAGAGTAATAAAGCAGCGCAACCATCAGACGTAGAGTAAATCAATACATCAACGCAATCCCATTATTAGGTTTGAATTCTATCATCCTATCTCCTAAATCACCAAACAAAGCTGCAAAAAGAGGCAGGAAAAGGGATGGAGAGGGGGACCGTGCCTTCCCCTACTCCAGAGAGACCTGGCAACAAGTGACCCAAAAGGGTTGAGATCAAACCTAAAGGCTATTAATTCTTGGGCACAGCCACTTCCATACACCGGTTACTACCCAAAACAGCCTGTGCTCTAAAGGATAATTTTGTAAGACAATATTGAGGGCACCTCTAGCCTGGGGAAATACTCCTCTGGCAACCTCTCCACATAAGAATTGGCACACATGCATTGTCCATCCAAGTAGGTTTCTCTCATACCATGACTTGCTCAGAGAGCAGCCACAATTGCTCTTTAGCGCACAGCTCCTGTGGCTGAGTCTGCTCCCATATTACAGAATTCAGGTATTCGGTTCAGGAAATCCAAATGGGCTTTGTTAGCATAACAGTAATAATTCAGCAGAGTAAAACGGAGCTAAAGGGCATGAGCTGCAGTTCTTTGAAGAGGATGTACTCCTTTTCTTCCTCTGGGTCATGGCACAGCCATCTCTTCCCACAGCCTATTCCCAGGAGAGCATTTTAGGATCTAATCTTTATAGAGAACTGTCTCTAGACTTAAAAGGCTAGATGTTTCCTTGAATTTCTTTCAGGAAATACTTCAAAAGGATATGGACAAGGCTGGCTAGAAAACACATTTCTTTTACTTTTCACAGGCTGCACCAATGATGGATTCCCAAACCCTTGCAGTGTCAAGACACATTGTCCTCTCTGGTACCCAGAATAACCAAAACACTTCTCTTCATCTAGGTTTAATTTAGAACTCTCCACAGCCCAGGGAAACATGGACTCATGTCACTTGCCCATTTTTGAAGTAGTCACACAATGCTCCCATTGCCATTCATGCAAAGAAATAAACACTTTAAAGGAACTGATTCTTTTGACCAAATTTAGTCTGTCTGCTGCAGATGAGATGAATTCTGTCCTACACTGAGTGTTTGTTTCCAGGTGCTGTAAAGAGCTCCCACAGGGATTTGTTCAGAGCAGGTGTCTCTACCGGAGGTATCTGAATTTGAATGGATAAATCCTGTCCTGCCCGCATATCTCTCTGCCACAGTTAGTGCTGTAGCTGTGTCTTGGAAAGCTGGGTCAAAACACTCGGCATAAATGGCTGGTGATGATTCAGAAATCCCACATATATGAGGACAACTAGAGTCTGTGTCAGTGATGTCATTAATATCAGACAGCAAAATGGGTTAGAAAACTTCCAGCTAGTAAATAACAGAGGAAAGTATAGAGAAATAACTAAGATGGGTCTTTAATTTAATGGGAAAATTGCGAGTACATCAATGCTGTCTGGAAACTCTCAGTCAGACCTGGGATGAAGCCAATGCACCAGATTCATCCTGCAACAGCTGGGTGTCCTGTGGGTGCATCTCCACCTAAATGTGAGACATACATGGGGGGTCCTGGCCCAGCATGAGGGCTTTCCCCTTCCCCTTTGCCCAGCTCAAGATTTTGGGCTGAAGTGGCCCTTTAGAGCAGTCTTGTGATTCAATTTGAATGTGACTGATGTGCAAATGCTTAGCTGGCCATGTAAATGTACCCAGAGGGGCTGTACTATGCCAGCCTTCCCTTCAATGATGCATTGACCCAAAAGATGTGGCTGCTGGATTTTTAAGTCTCATTGCTTGCAAATTCAGCTTACTCAGCCTTGCTAACCTGACAAATCAAGGTCAAAGCTGGCCCAGGAGGATCGAACCAGATTCAAACAAGGTCATCCTAAATTGGGGACGAATCTTACCTTAAGTCAGTGATTAAAAATACACACACACAACATTTTGCATGCCACATAGAATATAACGCTGTGACACTTCAAAAATATCACAGCTTTTAGAAAGCTGACAAGACATTATTTGGGATTTAACAAAAAAAAATATAAATCTGACTGACAAAATGACATCAGCTGATGGAAAGTTCAGTTCTCTCCCCCCACCAATGTCCTATAAAAATAAGTGATAGAAAAAAAAGAGATGATAGTGACAAGTCTCTCAACTGTCAAACCATCCATCAAAAAAATGAAAAACAATGTGGACGTCTTATGCTTAGTACTTTTGTTCTTACTGCCAAAGTGAAGACAGAAATGTTCTAGTTTAGGACCTGGACAATAAATCAAACAGCCAGCCTTGGAAGAAATCATCTTAGTACAAAAAAACTGTTACCTTGATACCCATGGAGATGAGACCCACTTAAATTTCTCCCAAGTTTTTATTAAGGCTCTCTTAGCACATGTGCTATTTTTTCCTCACAATATCTAACGGCAGGTGGGAAGAGGAAAAAATAGTCTGCAGCCTAGTAATTAAATAGGCTTGTTTTTAATACTGCAAATTACAGCTCGATGCAACTGTCTCAGGTATATATAATGCTCCAATCACTGTCACACCTCAGTACTCTTCCATCTGTAATGTACTCAGTCTCTCATCCCCCTGCAAGGCTTGAAGTGCTATTAGCTTCATTATGGAGGCAGGGGTGGAGGACTGGAGGGACCTCCTGGGTCCTCTCAGACACCTTGTTGTACGAACTTTTTCAGG
Source organism: Nettapus auritus (assembly GCA_011076525.1). Taxonomy (NCBI): domain Eukaryota; kingdom Metazoa; phylum Chordata; class Aves; order Anseriformes; family Anatidae; genus Nettapus; species Nettapus auritus. Next base: position 94,464,864 of record CM021768.1, on the reverse strand, counting down.
GGTTTATCTAGGCCGATCTGAAGAACAAGATCCCCCAAGCTTTCCCCCAAGTTTTGCCATTTCAAGAGCTTTTCAGATGCTCACAGCTGCAATGCCCAAGGTCTCCAGTCTCCTTCCCAACCCTGATGTCTTCACAGCGAGGTCTGGGCAGTTTCCAGCTTGGCAGCAGGACCTTTTTACGGAATGGCTCTTTGTTTCCAATGCTTACCTATCAGACTCCCTGCTCAGGATATTTATAGGGAGAAATCTTATGATGTCAGCTTTCGCTGTCTGGGTTGGATGAGCCAAGAGCTTTTTGTCTCCGGTTATAATCACAGAATCATGGAATGGTTTGGGTTGGAAGGGAGCTCAGAGCCCCCCAAGCTCCCTGCCATGGGCAGGGCCCCCTGCCCCCAGCCCAGGCTGTCCCCAGCCCCATCCAGCCTGGCCTTGGGTACTGCCAGGGATGGGGCAGCCACAGTTCATTGGGGCTGCCTGAGCAGGGTCTCACTGCCCTCATAGCAAAGAATTTCTGCCTTAAAGCTAACCTAAATCTGCCCTTTTTCAGTTTAAAACCATTTCCCTTGTCCTATCACTACACCCCCTTGACAAAGAGTCCCTCCCCAGCTCTCCTGCAGCCCTCTTTAGGTCCTGGTAAGCCTCTGGCAACTCTCCCCAGGACCTTCTCTTCCCCAGGCCAAACACCCCCAACTCCCTCAGCCTGGCTCCACATCAGAGCTGCTCCAGCCTCTGAGCACCCTCACGGCCTCCTCTGGACTTGTTCCAATACGTCCATGTCCTTGTTGTGCTGGGGGGCCCAGAGCTTAGCACAGGGTCCCATGAGAACAGAGCAGAGAGGAAGAATCACCTCCTTCAACCCCCTAGCTACACTTCTTTTGATGTAGACCAGGGTATGGTTGATTTTTGGGCTGCAAATGCACCTTGCTGGCTCATGCCAAGCTTCTCAACCAACACCCCCAGGTCCTTCTCCAACACCCCCAGGCCCTTCTCCTCAGGGCTGCTTTCAACCTTTCTCTTCCCAGCCTGTATTTTTGCTTAGGGTTGCCCCGGCCCAGATGCAGGACTTTGTGCTTGTTGAACCTCATGAGGTTAATGTAAACCCTTTGTTCCCCTCCCAGTTCCAGTTTCCAAGCATGGAAACCAGCATGCATGGCCTTCCCAAGGTCTTGAGCAAGGCTCCAGAAGGGAAAAGAGAAGTGTGGTCTTGCATCTATGCTTCTATGTGAGCTTCCAGCCAATGCTCACACACAAACCCTCGTTGTCCAGGTTGCCCCTGACGGTTCGCTGTGGCTGGGCGAGCCAATGGGACTGGGAAACCTCATGCTACATCTATACGGTCAAAACTTGCTCCTGGAAGACATCTTGAGTCACCTGGCCCAGTGGTGTAGAGCTTGAAAAGCTGTTCTCACTTCCAACAGATCTCCAGCTCAAGTTAAATACCTTCTGCTGGTCACTGATGGGAATGAGGTCTATGTACAAATGTGTTGGAAGGACAGCCAAATTCTCTACCAAGCTCCAGGTACAACTTCAGTTTGGCCAAGTCATTGGACTCCCTAAGCTATTGACTCTCCAACTCTAAGCCTGCTTTGTCTCTGTTTCACATTGGTGTAAGAACAAGGAATAGAAGTTCATATTCAGCACCTGGGCTCACATTCATCTCCAGGTAAATCACCTCACAAGACATTTCTTCTGAGCATAAATTTGCCACCGTCAGGTATGTGGGATGGTCCCTGTCACTCAGAATGCAGCTCGAGCAATGACTCGCTCTCAGTAGCTGTGCTTCACCTAGGGCCAAAGGACAGTCATCATTTGTCAAAAATATATCACGAACAGAGTCAGCATTCTGGGATTACAGCCCAGAGGGACTGTAAAAAAAGGAAAGAAAAGAAAAAAAAATCCTTAAGAACAAATAAACATGTTGCATGAAATGACAAGAAGAATAATCTAATTGCTGAGTTTTAAAAACAAAAGAAGAATCTGTTTTATGCTTAAAAACAAAAGACATCCTACAGATCTGATATCTGCCAGTTTAAGTGTCTCTTTGTCAATCTTCTTGTCTGTTTGACTGTTTGTTTGCTGTGTACCCTGCTAGAGCTACCTCATCTCCAGCTCAGATTGTATTTGTGTCTCTGCATGAGCATGGCACATGTCGCTTGGGAAGAAGCACATCAGAAAATTTTTAAATAAATAAATAAATAAATCTTTGAACAGTAACTGAGGAACAAAACCCAACTTCAAGTCAATGTGCTCACTCCATAGGCCAAAAGAATGTTCCTTTTTGGGGATTAAAGCAGCTCTCCTAAATGAGGCTGGCTATGACTGACGCTTTAATTGGCTGGCACAATTTCATGCCTTAATAACTCTGGGCTCCTCGGTTTAGCCATGAATAAATTTAACAGTTAAGTCCTTGCGTATAAATCCTCTTGCCTGGAAGTTCCTATTCTCTATTTAAAATGTAAACTTGGATTAAGGAGACTCACTGACGTGTCAGGAGCTGCAGCATCCCCTGGACAATGCGCTCACTGGTTACCCCAGCTGGGATGTCTCTGGCCCTCAGCTGGAGATGTCCTCGTGCACCTTGGTAACTCAGCATCACACTGATACCTGGCCAGCAATGAGTGGGACAGTCAACTTGTGCAGAGGCTGATGGCTGACAGAAGAGCAGGAAAACATTTTCTTTCCAAGCAGCATTACATGTGACTCTGGTACATGCCCTCCAGCAAGGATAACAAATTTTTGGGGTGCCTCAAGGAATTAATTTTAATTTGGCAGGTGCAAAGGCTAGTCCTGTGAGACAGCAGAAGCTAGTGGCTTTGTGCAAACCCTCTTACATCCACTTGTTATCCAAGATATGATTTGCTTGTGCTTATAATGTTTCAAAAGCTTGGGTGCAATACCTATGGGGAGAACTTTGCTCTGGCTTCCTTCCTGCTTTCTTGTACCTTTTGGGTAGGTGTTAACATTTTGGATGATGTCTGTGGTCACAGTGCCTTATTTGTGTATGATGGGCTTACGTTAATGCAGCTGAAATACAACTCCTGGGCAGACCCTGTGTTTGAGGCTGTATTTTTAGCTTTATTTTTTAGCTTTTCAGTCTGTATCTCTCTTTCTCTCTCTCCTTCTCTCTCTCTCTTTTTCCCTATGTGTTTTAAGTCTTCTAATTTAGTAGTCAGAGCTGATTCCTGGACCAAGCAATTCTTTTCCCGAAATGTCCTCACCCTCCAGCACCCAAAGTTAGGAGTATTTAGATTCATTTCAGGTTGCAGAGAAAAGAAAGCTGCAGCTGACAATTTAAGTGAGGTTCAGCATTTACTCAATATACTGTGAATCTGTCAGTTCTGAGAGCTTTTTGGTTTCCTCGCCCCACATCACCAGATACAATGGGATCATTCTGGCATCAGAGAATGTGTTGGAGTGCTGGTGGCTTAGAAGAGCTCATTTCCTCCAAAAATATCTATGATTAAGAAATAAATCCTCATTTCCAAGACCCGCCTTCCAGATGCCCACCTGACTCCTTTTGGTTGTCCATTCCTCTCCAGGGAAACACTGCTCAGAAATTGGGATGCCTGCAAATGCCATAAGTTCAATGTGTCCAGAGCATGGCAGATGCATCGAAGATGCTCATGGGTGCTGACGTGGGGATAGTCCCACCAGGGTGACTGGTCCAGCTGGACTCCTGTTTGCTCCCAGATGATCTGTAGCTAAGTAGAGGAGGTGACCAGGTAAAATCCATTAATGGGCCAATTCTGCACTGCTAACCTGGGTATTTGAAGTCCTCCCTGGGAGGAGACAGCCTAACATTCACCCAACAGACAAGGCATGACCAAAAGCCCTGCCAGATACAAATCTCCCTAATCAACATGCTTGCCTAATTAGTGGATCTTGGTGGATCACATTTCCTTGCTCCTCTTGTCAGAGCCTTGCAGCCAAAATTTGTCTGTAATGCTCAGCTCGATAGTGTTGATTTGCTAGCATAAAGCTTCGGCAAGCTTTCTCCCCAGTGTGTGTTGGAGCACCAGTGGATGTTGGTAAAACAGATGGTTGGTTCCTGTAAAATAATATACATATATCATGAGTGCTTGCCAATATATATATATATATATTATTTTTTCATATTTTTCAGGACTCTCTTTGTGTTATAGGAATGAGCTCCCTGGGGAAAACTCGAGACCCATTGGCTAGCTTAGACTGGGTTCAAGGAAAGTGGCTGTGGTTTTCTCAGGCAGCATGTCTGCTGCCCATTAAATCATGCCGACAAGAACCAAGACCCCCATCTGTTGGCTATTTGTCTGTCTGGCAGGAATTTGGCCTTGCAGTGATGTAGGAGGCAGACAGCACTCCGGGTTTGCTGTTTTGTTATCACCAGCTGGACCGCATTGCTTTGTTTCTTTTGGGAGCAGGTCCTGGGGGTGTGGGGAAGCTGCAGCTCAAACCTAAGCTTTGACCATGCCAGTATTTAGTCTTTGTCCCTTTTGTTGGTAAAATAAGAAGCTGGACATGGAATAAATAGGAAAAAAAAAATGGTATTTATGTAGCGTCTTTCACCTAGTATCTTGCAACAATTTTTATAGCCTTCAATTTCACGTCAGCCTCTGGCAAATATAGAAATCACCAGTATAAAAGCTGAGCCAGAGGAGACTGAGCTCCATATGGACCAATTTCATGGTCACAGTGAGGGGCCCCTGTGGCAGAGAGGGAACTGGCGGGGCTGGATAAATGGTTCAGATAGGCTGGATGCAGCCCAGAGCATTGGTCACCCAGCCGATACAGGCACAAGCCTGTAAATCTCCTTTAGTTTTGTCTGTGGCTGGCAGCTATGTTCAACATGAATTCCCCTATGTGTACAGAGGAGTTCTGCTCTTTTCTGATAAGGACAGGTTTGCTTTAAACAGGAGCTGGGACCACTTATTTTTCCTTGGAAGCCCCATCCCAGGGTTGGGACATGCCAAGGAGGGCTTGGTGGCTCCATGACTCAGATCCAGCAGGATCCTGAGCAACCACTTCTGGCACATCTGGCTGTCTGCACCAGTCCTCGCCTTTCTTTCAAAGTAAAAGGCAGTTTCAGCTTCAGCCTGCTACAAATACTGAAAATACTGACCTTTGCTTTCACCTGTCTTGAGGCTCCCATATTAGTATTAGGAAGCTTTTAGCTGGGAAGGGAAAACTGCCCCTGGCTGCTCAAAGGAAAAATATGGGGATGTGGAACAACGGCATTGCAAGTTGGTGAGGTGCTTCGGCAGCATTTCGTGATAAAAGGGTTTTTTAAATCACTTGTTTTCAAGCAAAACTGGCAACAGAAACAGACTCTTTTTGTTGGGAATGGTGGGAGGAAGCTAAAAAATAACAGTGGTGGAAAGCTGCACCATCTCTTTTTCTACGCCTCATCTGCTGCTTTATTAGTGCTCCTAAATCTGTTTTGCTAAATATAAACATACCCAAATTTACATAAACTTCATTAAAAGCTTGTGTCTCAACTCTGCTGCTCCTGTAGCACACCCAGGAAATGAAGAACTTCAAAACCCTCTGCAGTGAAACAAGCAACTGCAAGAGATCCAACCAACATGTTAAGGGTGGTTTTGCTTATTTTCCCTTGCTTTGCTTCTGCACACATCTGCCTGTGTCTCCAAGGTTTGTGGGTGACCTATCCTTGGCATTCACATCCTTAGGGTCATTTCTGCCCACGCCTGGAACTGTGTTTCTTGTCTACCAATATTGGATTAAAGAAATAGAAGTGGAAACCTGATAAAATACTGAATGTAATGGACATCTCTCTTCCAAGAGCTTTTATTTCCCTGCTAGTCCTGCTCCTCCTTTCATCCTTAGTGGGACTGACCAGGGAAGCCCAGGGGAGTGCTGGTAACACTGGTGCAGGAGGGCTCCTCTGAGAGATGCTGTGGGACTCAGAAGTATGCCAAGGAGGAAGAAGAGGACCATATTTCTGGTTGGTTGGGACTTAACTAAAACCTAAACGAAGGTGTCTGGCTGGTTGTGCTCACTGGAGCCACAATGGCTGCTTTCTGTTTGGGACCTCCTAAAGGTTTACTGGGATTTGGGGCCAGCCAGTGCCTCAGTTTCCCTTGGGAGTCTGTTTTTTGTGACATGTCGGATTTGTGCAGTTATAGCGCACACCCTCTGCAGGTACTTACACCTGAGCATTTCCTCTCTGTATCACGGATAATCTAACTGTGAAGAGTGGAGGTGAGAAGGGGATCTGGAGGTGGGAGCAAGGCAAGCCCAGCTGCACCAGGCCACCATGCTCACTGAGCACCCTACATGCCCTCCGTTGGGCCTCTCCTGGCCACTAGGGAGTGGATGTGGGGAAATGTGGTGGGAAGAAAGCTGAGTGCACCTACATTTCCTGCAAGATTGTCTAGAAAACAGTCAGATTGGATGCTTTTTTTCGTTCTGTAGTGAGGCACAAGGAAAAAGGTGACGATAGGGCATTTGGTTATGCACTATTCCATCAGCAAAACACATCCACCTTGCTCTTACCCTTCCCAGATATCTCAAATGCTTTTAGGAACAAAGCCACCCCCTCCAACATGCTCATCAGCAATAGCTGCTCACGCTGGACCTTCCACAGCTATTCCAGCTCATGCCCACGCTTCTCCCACCTATTTCAAACACTCGTGACAGCTTGAAGAAGAAGGTGGGTTGCTGTTGCTGCAGCTCCACCGTATGTCCTCCACCACGCTCCTCCCCCAGCTGCCTCTCCGTATCTGGGCCCTCATCCAAGGCATCCTCTTGGTAAGAAACTGCTGATCCGTGCAAGCCTGAGCCTCTCGTGTAAACCTCAGACCTGGTTTCTGGCCAGAAACCCCCTCCTGGACAATGGCAGAGAGACTCTCACACATGTAAATGTTCCTAGAATAACCCTGAGTCCTGTTCTTGGGATGCTTCCAAGAGCTACATCTACAGCGAGGAGGGCCCTTAACTCTCATTGTCTCCACCTTCAGCTCTCAGGCCATCAGGTGTTTTAATGAGATGGATTTATTTAATGAGATGGATTTTACAGATGCGTTTAATGAGGTGATCTTGTCCCTACAATGTGGGTAACTTTTCCTGCAACCTTGAGGCAGGAAACAACCAGGATGCAGCTCCTTCCATTGGGAGCTTGAGAAGGGGCCACGCTGCAAGCGTGTGGCCTTTGGGAGAATAAATTCTCCATTAGAATATTAATATTGAGATTATTTAGCTCCTTGGAGAGATGAAATTGGAGGAAACACTGGCCCTGTGAAGGGTCTCCACCAGGGACTGAGACAGGTCTCACCGGAGGGAACTTGGTGCTTCCCAAAAAAAAATCCCAAGCAATGCACACTGATATTTACTATGGGTGCAGTTCTCTTCCCCCAGGGCTGCATTAATGCTATTTGGGGAAAATAAATATCTGCAAAACCTCCTCGCTGGGTCGCCCATGCAGCAGGAGTAGCCTGGACACGGTGCTTGGTGATTTGTAATCCTGCAGCCAGAAAACTCACTCTCCAGCATCACGCCCTGCGTGACAAAGGGGGGAAACAAAACCCGATGCAGGAACCGGCTTCTGCAGCGAAGAGCCCTCCAGATTCAAGTATTTCCTTTCACTGAAGTAAATTATGTTTTATGACTATAATTAACTGGGAGCCAGTACACACTGCGCTGGTTTTAAGCTGACTCAATGCTGTCTGAGAAGCACAGTGTGATAAAACAATATTCAAATCAGCTTCTTAACTAAGCCGGCGAGTGACACAATCCGGAGATGGGTGCCAAAAGGAAGCGGAGGTTTTGCAAAGCCCTGGGCGCGAGGAGGGATTTCAGGGATTGTGAGTATTTTCTTTTAAAGAGCTGTTTTCCAATCCGTGCTCTGCGGAAGGGGCATGGATTTGGAAAGATAAGAGATGTTCCTCAGCTATTGGCCAGAGCATCACTGCTGTTTATTTCTGTAGGAAAATAATAATAATAATAATAATAATAATAATAATAATAATAATAATAATAATAATAA
>CM021768.1:94419029-94451351 GCA_011076525.1 Nettapus auritus | reverse complement strand
AAAAAAAAAAAAAAAAAAAAAAAAAAAAAAAAAAAAAAAAAAAAATCTTGTCTTTTCCATTTCATGCACCTCTACATTCATTGTGCACTGCCAGATTCAGAAGCAAGAGCCCCAGCTCGCCATCAGGAGCCTGGTCCTTGCTTGAATTAGGAGCCCTGCCAACACAGAAGCATTTGATGTTTCCCAGGGAGCGACTTTACCCTGTGCCCGCACTCTGATAGAGTCCTTCACAGAAGCTAACTTAATTTCGGTGCAGTTAACCAGCCCTTTCTCCTCTGCAAAAGCTAATTCGGTTACATGCATTTTTCTGCAGATGAGCATGCACTTTATTGCACATGAACCTTTCAGATGAGATTTGACACGGGAGCTGACTGGACATCTTTCTCTGATTTATTTATTTATTTATTTATATTTTTTATTTTTCCCATACAAAATGCTGGTTTACATCAAAGAGAGTTTACATTCAAAAGCTTCCAGAGAAAGTAACTTGAAATCACTTTTTTAATAAGGGATATTTTATGTGGAAGACATTTAAACCCACAATTCAGGAGATCTCATAGCTCTGTTTATGTGCACTTTCTAAATGCTTTTTATATTATATCATGACCCAACATGCCACTGAACCAAAACCTGATGGTTTGGTTATCAAAACATGTCCAGACTGTGCTGTTCTGTGTGTGAGCACCAGAACCCAAACCAGACAGCCATAACCCAAGCACCTCTTCAAGTTTCCCCCTGCCAGTTTGCCATTTCTGCCCTTCACATGCTGGAAATGCTGCAGATGTAGCATCTATAGCTCATCGAGTTGAGATGTTCTGGTCCATAACACAAGGGAAAGGACCACTCAACCTTGGTAGCAGAACACATAGCCTGGACCAGAAAACCACTAGCAACCAGGTAGATGGAAACCTGCTTATTATAGCTGCCTTGTGGCATCTGTTTAACAAACAGGCCCAAAGTTTCAGGTGGCAGAGGTTCAAGGTACCCTTGAGGATTTAACACCTGCTTTTAAATTCTGGTGTTGGAGTGACTTCTTTCCATTATGATATAAAAAAAGCCCCAACCAAGGACAGCTAAAGGCAAAATAAAAATCCCGTGGTCATTGTGGATACCAGCACCTCCCATACTTCTGGCCACCAGAAAGCCAGTGGGATTTTCATCATGTTTTTTTGTTTGTTTGTTTGTTTGTTTGTTTTTTAAGACAGACAAATCCATATCCGTCTGACCCAGCACTGGGGACAGTCCTGCTTCCAGCAGGAGGCTGGGTTCAGGACCTCCAGAGATCCCATTTATCCATTGTTTCTATCAGCGTCTCCAGGACCTTTTTTACTGTATCTGATAAACATTTGGAGAAAACAATGCCATTTCTGCAGTGATAAGTTTCACACCACACTTCGGGTGGTTATTTTGTTCATTTCCCTTAGCGAGATCAGCCCACATTCTCCCTTATTTGCAAAGGCTGCCTCCATCCCAAGGAAGTGCATTTCCTCTAATGTGATTAGGAGCAGCTCCCTGCAAGCTGGCTGCCAGGTACCCATTGGCAACCTGCCTAGAAAGCAAGAAAATTGGTGTGGAAAAGTGGATTTTCCAGTGGCAAGAGCTAACTGCACGTTGGATTTCATTTTAAAACGTTTGCATGGCTGAAGTATCTGTGGCATAAGAGAGACAGAGAAAGAGGTTCCCCCTCCTCCTCGCCCTGCTGCAAGGATGTATTTTTCATTAAGTGGGTTTATGAAGGTCGTTGCTCACTTTAGATTGGTTTGGTCACTGGAAAGCTGCCGTAGGCTGCGATCCTTCTTTATGCCTTTTGCAGCTACCCAGCCATCTGGATGGCCCAAAAGAGGCATCTGCTCACTCTGGTTTCTTGCTGTGATGGAGATGTTCCTCCGTGAGCTGAGAGCCAGAGGAGTTTGTCCTGTAATTTTGGCTCCAAGGCATGCTCCCTCGAAACTAGCATCACGTGAAGGGCTTGGTCACTATGTGTCTGGTCAAATTGCCCTAGAAAAGTTCAAAATATCCTCCAAAAGTGAAAATGTGGGATGTGCCATGGATAGTTGCAAGTGGAGAAGTAGGTGGAAGACAGGGGAGAGCAGTGCTGTCCTGCATCTGGCTGGGATTGAGATGGGGCAGAAGGGGGAAAAACACCATCTTTACTAAAGTCAGGTAGGAGAAATTCATAACATAGCAGTGATCACCACAAGAGATATGTAAAGCTGCATGAAAGGTCTGCTCAGAAGCAGGACCAATCCTTAGACCCTCCTTTGTGGGTTTTTCAAACCTATTTCTGATCCCTGCTCCCAGAAAGGGCCTTAAATATTCACAGCCAGTTCCAAGCACTTTCCAAGCCCTTAGTGCTTCCAAACTGCTAGACTAAATCTTACTTTCTTTCTGTCTTTTTTTAACGTTCTGTCCTGCCCTTCCTTAGTGGATGTCAAGAGCACTCAGTCAGACCTACATGTCACAACGCTTTAGCTACCGGGAAGCTGATCTTTCCCTGACCTCCTAGTCCTGTCCCTTCTAAATAAAGTCAGCCCAGTTCATTTTAACCATCCTCGTGTTTGTGCTCTCTACATGTATTTGTCTTCCACCTGCTTGGACACACCATCCCATTTCCACAGGTCCTTTTTTTGGGGAGGGACCCAAGCCTGGACACCAAACTCCATCCAAGCCCAGATGAGTGTGAAGCCCTCCAAGACTGCAAGCAGGGTCTGCTGGCACACACCTGCCCGAATCTCTCTATTTGACCTGGAGAGGAGGATTTTGTCACAGTCCTCCTGGATTTTTTTACCAGCACATGTCCAGATAATTTAAAGGGTAGGAGAGGACTGGTGGAGCAGAGGACCACCCTCCCAAGTGGCTGATATACAGCTCCAGAAGATGCTGGCATGCCCAGGTCGAATAAGGACCAAGAGGTGAGAAAAGGTGGCTTTATCCCAGTAAATACACCAAAGGAGTCCATGTTTGCCTTAATTCCAGCATATGTACTCCTGGGCACCCAGTGCTGGGTCTTATGGTGTGTCAGTGCTGTTACTGTGGAGTGCACCCACCAGTAGTTGTCAGAAAACACCAGAACAAAATAATTCAAAGGCATTGCCTCTCCCCAGGATGTTGGCTCCACAGAGAAATTTTTGCTTTTCATTCTTCAGCACAGAAAGGCCTTGCTCTGAGCTGCCAGATAAAGCCTGTTCTCCTCCCCAAGCTGCTGCCATCCCTCAGAAGAGCCAAAAAGGGGAAGGGAAGGATCACTGTGCATCCCTGCAAACCCAGCCCTCCGACAAGCGTCCTTTCTCCTCCTGCCACCTTCCCAAGCAGGAGCAGGCAGCTCGAAGGCAGCCCTTGGCCTCCAGATCTTGCTGAACTCATTGGAGGAACTGAATCATTTCCCTTTTCTTGGTATCTTTGTCTCACAGAGGACCTGAACTGTCCTGGACTGTGCCCTTACCATCCCTGCATGCACCCAAATCTCTTCCAAGACCGCATCCCTGCTCACTGATCCTTGGTCCACGGACAGCAGAGCAGCTCAGCACCAAATTGTCACATCCAGGTTCCTGGAAGCTCTCACAGATGCTTCACAACCTCCTTCCCCTCCAGGATGTCCACTCCAGACAGTGCTGGCCGTTTTTCAAGGTGACCCCTGCCCCGTACAGGCATCCCCAGAGCAGTGCAGAAAGAGGCTGCAGTGCTCGAGGGTAGGCATGGGGGCTTTTTCCCATCATGGGAGCTGATGTATCATGTCCCTCATCATACTACAATGCCCAGTGGTGGCTGTGGTTCCCTCCTGAAGCCCTCTCACACACGCACACACCTTGCTCATCTCTCAAACCTCACACGCTTTTCTCTTGCACTCAAAAACCCTTTAAAAAAAAAAAATCCTGCTTTCCCCTCAATTTCTTTCCCACCCTATAATGCACTAAAACATCTGTGCACGATGCATTCCTGGTGCTGTAATGACTGCAGATACTCGAGTCTTGGCGGGTTTAGTGGGGCTGTTTGATTGCAACATCTGCTTTTCACAGCACACTAAAACACAAGAGTGCCGGCAATGAATCGTGGGGCATGAATTGCCGGGCAGCTCCTGATGGGTGCCACCAGACCTTAAATCTGGATGAGGTTTGGCCTGGGGAGGCTTTCCCAGCTCCTTTCCTCTATTTTGGTAGGCTGATGTCAACTGGTCATCATCCTGGAAAGGCAGCTTAAAAAAACAATCAAGTCTTCCTCATTTTCTCCCTGTGTTTCCGTGCCTCCAGAAAAAGGACTTTGTGATTTGTGGTGAATATAAAAGTTCTTGAACAGCATCCTGGCTTTCCCATTGAGCTCCAGGTCCTCACAGCAGACCTGTTGATCTCCCTACTCTGTCCAGATCTCCCCCAGGATCACATCGAACAGTGGTTTGATCCCAGTATTTGCCCTGCACAGGGTGTGCAAAAAGCTGGACTGCAAGAGATCTATAATACAACCGTTGCTTTCATGAGATTTCACTCAAAAACACACATTTTTTTAAGAGCTAGCGTGAACTCCAAATGTGGTATAGAGCGTCAAATCACAGTTGAGCTCTTGGTGAGAGAGAGCTTCTCTAAGCCAAAGCTATTTCTGCGGAATAATGAACCCAAAGCAAGGCCAAGTGTGCTGTAGGCACAGGCAATGCTCCAGATGTGTATGCACAGGCCAGCTCAAACGAGCAAAAACATGGATCCTTTTTTTTGTTCCATCCTTTAAAATGAAAGGAAGAAATGAAGTTTGGGTGAGATCTCCGTCCCTCTGTCTGTCCTGTCCCTCTGCTAATAACTTTTGAAACTGATGGCCAGAAAAAAAAAGCTCAACCAGATGTCACGGACAAGGAAAAGGTCTGAGAACTGGCCTGGGGTTTGGCTGGCTGATGGAGGTGAGAAACCCACTTTATCCCCCAGTTTGTGTCTGCTCTAACAGGATCAGCCACTGATAATATTTGGTTCTTGCTGCTCTGAGCTGGAAACAAGCAGCAGTTGCTGCAGGGAGCTAAGTAACCCCGGCGAGGTGGCATCTTGTGAGCTGTGTGGGGGCTTTACATTTCTCTTTACCCTCCAAGTGGCAAAGGATGAATCAGTTTGTGTGTGTGTGTGTGTGATTTTTGCTTTTAAAGGGTAAGGAGCGTGTGATTCTCCCACAGCAACAGGGGCCTTGGAAGAGGGGGCAGGTTCAAATCCCTGAGCAGAATTTAACTTCTTCAGCAAAAATTCTGAATTTCGCCTGAGTCCAGGCAGGACCGAGGGAGATAATTCAGACCGCTACAAATTCCCCTCTGAAGCCCTTTCTGCAAAGCTGCTTTCATTTCCAAGCTACTTTGGAGATATGAAAATACCAGGAGGATATTTGCAGCCTAACATGAAAGCACCATTTTTTTTTTCAAACAGAGAAAAATTATTTGATTGAGATTTTTTTTTTCCTTTTCTGTGTGCTGCCCAAGGAATGTGCTGTCATTTTGTCCCCGTGCCAAACCTCTCTTATTTACATGTATTCCCCGGAGGGGGTTGACTAAGCCTTCCATTACTCAACAGCGTCTTGGCTCTGGCACAAAACCACTACAAAGTTGGGAGGACTAAAAATATGTGAGGTTATATTGAGTCGGGGCAGAGAAGGTGCTGTCAACTGGAAGTGCCTTTGGTTTCTACCCTAATCTTGCTACATAGATTAGTGAAATCCCATATCTCAGGCTGGATCTTGGTTATAGATCTTGGAAGTTATGATCTGACCCATCTGATCCAGCACCCTTGCAAATAAAATGACCTATCCTTAAAAATGTATTGATTTTGTCACTTGAGCCCTTTTCTGCTGGGAAAGCATCCCACCAGGTCCTGAACTCTGCTACCTCTTGGCAGAAAAACTTCAATATGAGCTTTAATAAACACAATTATTTGGGGCTTTATTATATTTTTTAAGGGATCCTCAGACAACATAAACTCAGGTATAAAACCCCGGGATATCTGAGACAGACAGAATAGAAAAGCACCGCATGTGGCAAATACAATGTGACAGCTGCAAAATAAATAATTCCTGGCTATCAGGGAATCGGAGCAGAAATCTAGCTGTAGCCATAATCTCTGGGTTGTAAAGAAAAGGACTTAAGAAGCTCGGGAAAGGGGAGTTTATCACCACGTTGCACATTTTCCATCTTTGCAGCCAGTCAGATGAAGTAAACTACTTCGTTTGCAACTACTTAGACTGCTTAGTCCCCATTCCCGGGGTGTCTGGGGCTGGGAATTTGATGCAATTTCCCTGCCACGGCAGTAGCAGCTGCCTTGCACGTCCTCCTCTTAATCTGGCTGACACCACAAGAGACCGAGTGCCTTTAATTAACAAGGAGGGAACAGGATGAATTAAGCCTTAAGGTCTGAGTCATTAACAATTGAAAGCATTTAGACAAGTCTCTTCCCCTGCAGCATAGTGTTATTATTAATTATCACGATCAAGCGGGCAGATATGTCTCAGGATCCATAGCAAGGTATTAAATATTGCAGGGGAAGGAGTGTGTGCTTTCAATCCATGAAACCAACTCGGGGTATTCTAAGATTCTACGATTCTGTGCGTTACCTCTAGGTCCTAGCACAACCCTTGATGTGCACACACCCAGACTTTGCCAGTCCTGCTCCCACCCATGGCTGGCTTTGATGCTCAGCTCCCGCCAGACGAGGTTTGAAGGGTACCTGACTGCTCTTTGTGGATTGTGTTTGTTACGTTGGCTCCGTGTTAATTCTTTGCATTGGGAATTGGCTGCAGGAACTGGTGCACTGCTGGCTGCTAATTTGGCTGTGATGAAGAGGAGGTGCTGGGAAGAGCACGCCTAGCAGTTGTGGAAAACCTCCTTTATGTTTTGAATATAAAAAATATATTAAAAAATATAACATATATATAAAATATAAAAAATACGTAAAAAATATGTAAAATATATACAAATAAATATATATAATGTATAATATATCAACATATAAATGTATTAAAATATAGAAAATATAAAAATATACCAATATTTATAAAAATGTATATATAAATAGATATGGGTATATTTTATATGTGCATTTATATATATATACATTTATATATATATGTATATATAAAAGTTCCTGCTTTGTTTCTAGCTCAAGAGCTCCAGTTTAATCAGCCACCACTTTATGATTGGGAATGAGATTTGCATTGGGACCAGGAGATCCCTTGTGTTTCCAGGTGCAGCCCAGGAGTGAAGCATTTCATGGATGCTTTCTCTAAAGGGAGTCCCTTGGCCTTTGGCAACAGCACTGATTTCTTCTCTTTTCCTGCAGCACACCGTGTGCCGTGGTGGCTTTTCCTCTTGCATGCAGAACAAAGTTTTTTTTTTTTGTTTGTTTTTTTTTCCAAGGACCATTTGCAGCATCAGGTTTCTGGAACCACAGATTGGCAGTTCTGTGGATTATGCACCCAGTCGCTGCTTGCTTCAAACCACATTGGTGACAGCACTGCCAGCAATGTGGGATGGAAACCTTCCTTTCACTTTCAACCCAGCTTGTGCCAGACCAAAGCTGCAGATGATGGGCTTCTTCTCCTGAGGTCTCTCCTCCACCTCTCTTCCCAGCTCCAGCACCTCTTGAGCCTGAACATTACTTCTCCCAGCGCAACCAAGGTCGGACTAGCTGCATGGATCCCTTTATTCCATCCTTTTAGACACAACTTGCTGCCCTCCAGTCACACTCCATCCACGTGTTTAATTAAATTCCATGTGCCACTTTGGATGCTCCTGTTTTCAGTACTCTAGGACAGGGTTAGCTATCCCAAGCAGAGCTGGCTTTTACTTCAGATCAGCTATTCCCATTTCATTACTTACATTTTCCCAGATTTCAATAAAAGAAACAATACTGAGTGTCTATTGGGGTCATACACCCCTTTTACACCTCTGCTTAAGCTCTACCACTTATTTTCCCTATTCCCACGTTCCTTTATATTACCAATTACCTTTCCAAAGCTCAGATTTTTGCAGTAAAGTCTTGAGTTTTACAGATTTTTACAGAGATTTTCCAACATGCAGTAACACATTTGAAAACCTGTTTATGGTCTCGCTGACTTGAATTTATCAGTGCTGCTTCTTAAGGAGCCTCTTTTTGGGGTCCTGCTTTGCCTTCATCATCTACCTTGATCTGAACTGACACAATTTCTTCCAAACTCATTCGATTGTGGTCTCTAAAACATCTTCATTCCTTTCCAAAACAAAGGCTTAAATACCTCCACCTCCGTGACTCATTGTGACATTATGTGTCCTGCTTCATTATGCATTACTCCAGTAATATTTTTCACAGCAGAAAACATCACTTTTGTTTTATATCGTCATCTGGGTTGCTGGCAAAAAATGCCATGGCCAGGAAGATCCCTCTCGGAGGACGCACAACATCCGTGTGGCATTTTGGCACCAGCTCTGCAGTGATTTCTGCTGCCACCAGCAAGCCAAGGAACAAATCCATGCACCATCTCGTCCCACATCATGTTGGGGTCAGAGGACGACCTGTGGTTTGTGGACGGGCAGCACCACACAAGGTCCCCTTACCAACGGGAGGCGATTTATTGCGTCAAAGTGACACACTTGGCTTGGCTTCCCAGCGCTGCCTCTTCCTCTCGCCCACCCACCCACTCACACTCTATTTATTTAAGCCCCCAGAGAACAGAACTGGGGAGAAAAATAAAAAAATAAATTATCTAGCGTAGAAAAAGCTAAGCGATCGTGGCCAGAAAGTCTGCAGAGCTCAGAAGGCCTGTGGTTCGTACCACGCACGCTGCCTCTCCGCCGCTTATCTCATTGAGGCAGAGTTATTGCGCCTCTCCCACACACCAGCCCTCCTGCAGCCCGGCAGAGTCTGAAGCACAAAATGGCCTCAGACTTAAAAGGGAATTATTTATTTACCCTGCTGTGAGATGTTTTTAATTAAGGTTGCAGCCAGAATTCAGCCCGGTATTCACGACTGGCGTTAAGATGCCTAATTATCGATTCAAAAGCCTATGAAATTTGGATGGGCTGTTCTACAAAGTGCTGCAGTTATTGTAATTAAATTGGGCTATAATAAAATTCCTGGAGTGACATCCTCGCTCAGAAGGAGTCAGCGATAGGGGTCCCATTGACTTGCTCTCCAGCTGGCCCTGCAGAGACCAGGAAGGTCTTGAAGGTCTTGTCTCCTGCTCCTGGAGCCTTGGCACCTCCACCACCATGAAAATACCAACGTCTGAATGCTCTTGGTCACCAGAAATGGTGAAACACTGTCTCCAGGTTAAATATAAATAAATAAGTAAATAAGTAAATATTAATATTGTGTCTGGGAAGGGGTGGACATCTTTGGAGCCACTCTCATGTTGGCGTACCCAACTCACGGCTTGCACCTCCACATATGGCCCCAGCAGACATCTCAAGAGGAGTCTGCTGGAACAATCCGACTCCACAAAAGCCACAAAACCTATTCCTGGCTTGGAAATGGAGGGAAGGATATAATCCCAGCCCACTCTGAAGCACTTTTCATTAGGAGAGGTTATCTTTCTCTCTCAAGCCTCTTTTTCCATTTTGATGTGATTAAATATATATATATGTACTCAAAACTGTTATCGAAATTTTTCGTCTGTTTGAAAACCACAATGAGCAAATATTTTACGAACAGTTGCTGTAAGAAAAAAGAAAAAAGAGCTGTGAAAAAAAAAAAAAAAGAAAAAGAAAAAAAAAGAAAAAGAAAAAAGAAAAAAGCAAGGATTATCTTCAGGGGAAAAAAACACTTCTTCACCCAGAGCTCGTGTATTTTGGCCTTTTTCTTAAGAAGGGGAAAAAGGCACGGTTCAGAAAAAGCCAAACACTCAAAAGGGTGTGAAATGAGATGGCGTGAGCATTAGCCTTGTGCTCACTCTTTTAAAGTCTCAACTTACCTAATAGCTCTGTGTCTGTTCAGATATGAGGCAGAGGAAACAATTTGTATGAATGATTGCTTGGAGAAAGGCCACGGCAATTTGTACATGCTAATCAGGTTGTACCTGCCAATCATGCCTTATTTTCGGTAGTATCTGAGGTTTGCAAATGCAGGGAGTCAGAGCAGGGTGCCTATTCATAGACACAAGGCAAAATAGATGTATTTTCTTTGGTCAGAACCATCACAAAAGCATCCTCATTACAATTATGCAACCTTTTGCTATTAGCAGTGATTCACGGACGCCAGCCGGAATAAATATATAAATAGACAAGGCTGATCTCTGGGACATTCCTGAGTCATCTGGAAGCCAACCTTTTCTTTTGAGGGATGCTATGACCCAGCTTTTCCCTTTGTCTGTTGTACTACTGTGAAAATAAGATGCGTATGTCTCTGACTGCCGCAATCTGTAAGTACCATTTGTAACGTTGCAAGGATGTGCGTGGCCAGAATTAACATCAAGGCAGAACAGCTCGAATCTTCCAACTCAGCCCTACCTTTCTGGCTAATTTGGTATTTCAGCTGAGTCATGTTAAACGGGCCCAATTTTTGGCAGGGCTAAGTGCCAGCAGCCCCCACTGACGCTAACAGGCTCGGCAGATGCTCAGCACTTCGGTAACCCAGGCCCTGAGGTGTGATGCTGGGTGGAAAGGGAAAATGATTGCATCCTTCTGAGATGGAGGTGGCACGGGATCCACCACTGTGTAATTCAGATGGGATAAGGGGCCCTGCAGCATGCCTGGGCAGGGAAGGTCCTCTGCTTAGTGGGACAAGGCTGCCATGGGCACCTCCATCATGCTGGTGATGAATATCCAGACAAGATATTCCACAAGAGACACCCCCAGGCACTGCCAGCCTAGGACAACCGAAGAGCAGGACTGATGTCTGTGCTTTGGCAGAAGGAAAGCAGTGTACGTAGGAGTGTTGATCCAGCAGGAGTCAGGGTCTAGCTCCTTGGGGATGCAGAATGGAGGATCCTCGATGCTCTGAGCATGGTGCAGAGCTCTGGGAACCCTGATCCAGCTGGTTTGGTGCTCCCAGAGCTGCTAGATTTCTGCAGTTTCTTACTTTCCCCCCTTTGTGAAGAGGGGAGTGCTGCCAAGGGTGAAGAGAGGAGGCTCAGAGAGATCTGTAGGATCTGTCTGGGATAACAATGCCTTGGGTTTCATGAGCTTTCAAAGAGCAGCAGACAAAGAGCCAGCATAAGGGTCTGTGAAAGCCTTCATCCACGGCCATAGGTGTCTTTGATCCTTTCTGTTACTGAGATAAAAGTCGTGGTGACTCCAGGGCTCAGCAATGGATCAGCACCTGGAAGAAGGTGACCCGAGGATCACCCAACCACTGCCTCCCCAAACCCAAGAGAAGGCATCCCACGTGGCAGTGATGGGCAACAGCATGAAGCTGTCACAGCGGGATTGGCTTGGGAAAGCTGCCAGCAAATCCTTTCCCTGGAGCAGCTAAACTCCAGCAGAAACGCCAAGGAAAGCATCGGCAGCACGGGAAGCCTGGCCAAAAGCCTGGGGAGACACCCCCCCACCCCCACCCCCTTTATCTTGCTAGTGATACCACTTTCATATGCATAATCATCCATCACAGAGGCTTTGCAAATGGTAAAAATTTAATTTGCTCATGCATACAAGTTGTTGATTTTCTCTTGAGCTGAAGGAGCAAGAAGCCATGTATTTTTGGAGCTTCTTGAGCAAGATTTCAGCTGCTTATCTGTGTCTGCAAGCAGCTATTTGTGAAATCGTTAAGCCCAAAGTTTTATTTTAAATGTCTGCTGTTTAACAAAGGGTGGCTGCAAGTTGTGGCTGAAAGTGAACTTTTCATTGGACTGGGGGTTGGAATCTCAGCAGAAGCAAGAGGTGAGTTCACACTTTATGTCAGGATCCAATTCCAGCATCTCTTGCACCCAAGCCTTTTCCATCCAGGGATCCCAAAGCATTTTGCAAAGAAGTCTTACAAGCTCCCTGGCAATCTGGAACATGGCTGGTAACCCTTCTTAACCATTTAGCCAATATTCAGGCTAAACTGACCACCCTGCATGCACTCTGCCCTTTCTCGTTGCCTCTCTCCACTTGGTGGCGTTTGTTCTTCCAGCTATCCTACCCCAAGCAGCACCTCCTTTCCCTGATGGAAGATGAGCTTTCACAGCACATCCATCGCAGCCTTATTTCTGCCCCAGAACTTGTTTTTCTTTGCATGGACGATGCTTACAATTGCTCATCCAATCTGACCAATGCCCAAGAAACATTCCCATGGGCCATAGGTTGCTTGCAACTATCAAAGACATGAGGTGCATGCTTTGCATTAAATTAACTGGATGCATTAAAGCTACTGGATTAAATTCTGGAAGGTTTGTGAAAGCAGATGAGTCTGGACTAGGAAAGAGTGGTGTATTAAGTGCTTCTCTGGTGCTTGGGTGATTGCATTTCTTTAACAGCGAGCAACTTTCATCAGGGGCCACACCAAAAGGACTTGTTCCTTTGCCCATTGTCTGACCTTGATATTCATATTTCATCCACAGCTGGCACCCAGGAGTCAAAATGTTTGAAATTGTCTGGTGACCTGGAGTAAGACAAGAACTAGTGAATTAAAACAGGTACCCAGTTTAATATTTAGCTGGGAAAACCTTTGGAAATTGGGGTCCTCAGCTCTCAGACCCAGACACACAAGAATCTCTGCACCCACTTGAAATGTGGATGCAAAAGGCCATCCTGATAACCCTAGGCACTCTTTGGCCATGCCACAGCCTGGCGCCTCTCTGAATTTAAAGCCACATCGTTTTAATGTGGAGACCTCAGCTCTCCTCCCTGCTTAGCTATAATCACCCAGACAAATCTCCAAAGGCAGACGTTTCCTGCTACTTCAAACGTCTCCTGGCACTTTGCGGCGCTGCCCGTGGAGCTGTGTCCTTTTAGAGCATCTCTGCCGAGACAGGCTCGGCCCCCCAATGGGAAATGCATCCGTTATTACCGTGAGTGGCTCTGACAAGAGACTTCTTGGGACTATTTTGATGTCGTGGAGTGTGTTTTGTTGCAAGGATGAGATGGCAAAGGAGTGGGGGAGGAAGCTTTTGCCTCTCAAAATGTGAGTCATATGAGCCCGTATGACCCAGCTCACCTCTCCAGGCCTGTCTTTACCTGTCAGCTGGATTTTGCTTGTTACAGTGCAAAGCTGGCCTCTGAGGGCTTGGGTCTGCAAACAAAAATAAAACAAAATCAACAACAACAGCACAGCAGCCCATGTCTCAGACAACTAATGCTAGAGGGAGGGAGACAAAAATAGGGGAGGAAACCTTACTTTGCCTGTCCAGAATTATTTATTTATGGCTCAGCCATGGGTGTGCAAGGACAGGGCTGTGTGTCCAGCCTAGGTGAGGAAGCTGAAACCAGTTAGAAAGTTGTGTTTTCATGTTTTTGGGACTCAGGTAACCACACAAGCTTCCAGATACACAAAGTTTCTACCCAACAGTGAGAGCTCAAGAACAGTGGCTTTTTGCAGCAGCTCGGGTCCACATCCCTATGATTAAAAACATCCTGGGACACTGGAAACCAGCCTCCAGCCTGACAAGGAGGGATATTTTCACAACAGCTTCCCACTTATGGAACAAATCTCATGAGAGCCCCCTGTTGCTGCATTTTGGTAGTTCTATTTCTCTAGTCTTGGTCTTCCACATGCGAGGGATAGGATGAGGATGGAGAGGGGCAGGCGGGATTAATACACAATCATATTTTTGCTTCCCCAGTCTTTGCTTCTATTTGCTTTGTTCATCTTTAGGACACCATTAACTTAATCTGCCAAAGCCTGTAAGATTTCTAAGGAGGGACCCCGCTATTCATACCACATGCTTCTTTAAAGTTCCTCCTCAATTATCTGTTCTTGGTCACTGCCAGATTCTGGACAGTTCTGGCCATGAGCACGGCCCAGTTTGGCATTAGCATGGTTTTACCTTACAGTTTCATACATCTTGAGAGCATCTATCACATGAGATCATGAGGTTTTGTAAACTGGCAGGTTCTGCAGTGTTTCCCAAAGAGGGATGGAGCTGAGGCATGCCTGCTCTTCCCCAGGTATGTGGTGCAGAGGTGGAGCTCCCTGACAAGGAGCAATTTAATAATCATCATGCCATAGAATCATAGAATATCTCGAGTTGGAAGGGACCCACCAGGTCCCCACTGAGTGGGGCTCCTAGCTCCATACAGGACCACCCAAAAATCAGACCATGTGTCTGAGAGCGTTGTCCAAACACTTCTAGAACTTCAGCAGGCTCAGTGCTGTGACACATCCCTGGGCAGCATGTCCCAGTGCCCAACCACCTCTGGGAGCAGAACCTTTCCCTCACACCCATCCTGACCCTCCCCTGTCCCAGCTCCATGCTGTTCCCTCGGGTCCTGTCGCTGTCCCCAGAGAGCAGAGCTCAGCGCCTGCCCCTCCGCTTCCCTCGTGAGGGAGCTGCGGGCTGCCATGAGGCCTCCCCTCAGCCTGCTCCACTCTGGGCTGAACAAACCAAGGGACCTCAGCCACTCCTCACACATCTTCCCCTCTAGACCATTCCTTATCTGTGGGGGCCTCCTTTGGACACTAACAGTTTTATGTCCTTCTTATATTGTGACACCCGAAAGCGCACAAAGCACTTGAGGAAAGGCCAGGGGATATCCCTACCACCTGAAGATAAACCCTGAGAAGGAAAGAGTCACTCTCCAGAGGCATTTGTGTCCTTCTCCCGAAACACCTACATTTTGACTCCCTTCAAAAGACACAGCCATAACTAGTACAGCTCCGTGTGGCTCCTTCTGCTGCAGAGCCTTGCTTCTGTCCCCCAGCTAGGAAGCTCTATTTCCAGCATGAGTCCTGGCCTCCATGTGTTGTTTTCCCACAGCACGGAGCAAATGATTTTCTCAAGTCCTCAAGGGGCCCACCCAGAAATGCTGTGAGATATGTTCATTGGGCTGGAGCTAAGAAAAAAAACTCTCTCGAGCAATTATGCTTTGGCACAGATTTATGGATTCATGTCTCCCACGCCCTGCCAATCACATCATGCTATCTCAAGTTCCTACAAAGCCTTACACTCCCTAATCACAAAAATAAGCATGAAAGATAACTCCAGGAACAAGATAAGTAGTCACCAAAGCTGACTTCAGCTCTCTAAACACAGAGCCTAGGGGAATGCTCTGAGTTATCTCAAATGACCTCCAGTGACATCTCAATAAGGTTGAGAGCATCCCGCAATTCCTCTACGGTAGCTGCCAGCCCCATACGGATGTCTCAGGTGCCTCAGATCATTTCAGATGGTATTATAGTACCAATATTTGGAAAACTAAATACCGCTGTGTCAGTGTTTTCACTTCTCTATTGTTTATTGTTGTTATTTTTCTGTTTGACAGAGATGTTAAACCACAGTCCTTACCCAGTCTGGAGCTAGGGTTCCCACTTCTTCAACCTTTTGTTCTCTTGCACAAAACCACACCAGCTGGGATCTTTAGCCATAATGTAACTAAAATAGCATAAACTTTGCTGGGTCTTAAGTTGAAAATATTTCATTCTGTGAGTATCATGCAACAAAAACTGTTTTTCTCTAGATTTCTGTTCATGGCTGATTGGGTTTGCTTATTGAAATAGATGAGCAATCTGGGTGAAGTGTTTCCCGGTTCCCACTGGGAATTTCTGGGCATCTGGGATGGCTGAGCTAAATGTGCGTTCTCTCCTCAGTAGAAGCACAACTAATTATTCTATTTTTTTTTTTTTTTTCTGGTCTTTTTTGTTTGTTTGTTTTCATGAAGCACATACAAAACAAATATCTTTGAGATAACTTCCCTTACATCAAATCCAGGGTTCAAGAGCTGTTTGGGAACATAGGCCCTGCTGCTGCAGGGCATGATCCCTCTGCCCATTGCAAGCATCTTTCATGTGGGCCTCTCCATTTCATCTGGCTGATTCTGCTTAACATTATGGCCAAGAAAGGCCCATTGCCAACAAAGACAAAGCAGCATTTCCTGGGCAAAAAAATAAAACACACAGCTAGAACAGGTCAAATTGTCCTTTCAGTGACATTTTCACTCCACCAGGAGTGGGAGCTCAGGATCTGAAGCCCAAGCAGGTGCATCTACATGCTGGGTGCTCAGTGCTAAGTGAGGTGAATCCTACACACACACAGACACACAACATGCCCATAGGAACCTCAGTCAGAGATGGGGCTAATATTGATGGATGTAGCTGAGTGTGGCTGAATTACCTTAATATTTTACTTCTGATCTTTTTTACACTTAAGACAGACTTGAGGCGAAATTTGGATCAAATTCTCAATCATCACCATTTCCTTCAAGGATCTGAATTGCCCTCTTTATCCTAACATTTTCAGAAACCAAGTACTAGAGGAGTCTGCCTCAATGACTCCCACTACAAAATCTTAAAAACCAGTGCCACAGAACTACAGGGACACAGACTTGAGATTGCCCTATTTTGTGCAATTTTAAACCGTGAATCTAGCCAGAAAGCCAGAGAGAAGGTGAAATAAGACCAAACAACAATGAAAAGCACTCAGCAGCTCATTCCTGGGCATGATGGAAGCTTTATTTGCACAGGTCAATGATCCATTGCACGGTATAACGTCTTCATTATGAACGATGCATAATTTACAATGTAAACCCTGTTCCCTTTGGGTCTTTGTAATTCATGAAAATTCTTGTCATAATATCAAAATGTATCTTCCAGGTTCCCCCTTGGCTTGTACATACTTATTATACCAGGTCTGTGAGAGCAACTTACCAGCTCGTTTCTGAGCTGGACATAAAACAGCACAGTCCTAGGGATGGTATTTCATAACGAGCATTAATCATCTTAACTACCACTGCCTTTCTGAATAAAAGATCGTGCATGTTTCTGCTTTCATCTCAGGACAACTGGTAAGGGAGAACCCTTCAGCTCTTCATGTGAATATAACACACACTCCCGGTGAGAATCTGGTTATTCCTTTTTACATTTCAAAAGGCAGTTATTGTGCAAAACGCGTCTTAAGGCCCCGGAGCAGTGTTTTTGCTTTATTTTTCTTTCCTAGCACCTCGGTGGATTTCATCTAACAAGCTGTCATTTTCTGCTGGGTTTCTGGCATAATGGGTTTTGCTGCTTGCTTGTTTTAGCAGCCCAAAACTTTGCTTCCATTTCAGCCTGTGCTGAGTCTGGGACACCTCTCCTGGGCTCTTCCTAAGAAGTGTCAATGGCACATGGGCTTAATCCTTCACAGATGCAGACCTGACATGCAGATACCCTGGCTCAGACCCGCTGGTGCTTTTTGACTGCCCAAACCTGCTTCTTCTGTCTGAATTTAGCGACATGCATGCTGTGTGGTGGCTCAGAGCATGGTACCCACATCTCCACCACCTTAACCATGAACCTTGTGGTCATGTCTCTGGGCTTCCAACACCACCACCTTATGAGCATTGCTATCTCTGCATTTGCATCATATCAGCTTCTGCGTTTGAGCTCCAGCCTGGCCAAACGCAGCCCTCTTCCAGTCCTTCATCCTGACTTCAGCCTCTGCAGGTGCTCTGAGCCCTTTTTCCTCACCCTCTACCAGCATCTTAGAGTCCCGGCCTCATTTAAGCTCCTTTTTGTGAACTGCCACCTTCAAGTGCAATTTTCAGGCTTTGTCTCGCTTTCAACTGGTCTCAGAAATGGCTATTTGAAAAGAATAAAAGCAGAAAGTTGAAGCTGCAGAAATGATTTGCCCTTGGTGGGGATTTCTGCTGTCACAGGAGGCAGAATTCAGCTGGCGTCCCACGGGACACCCATCCTCCCAGGCAAGGCAGTCAGGGCTTGTCTCTGCAGCCATCAAACTCCTCGGTGCTCAGCTTCACCACCGCACTCCATGCTGCCATCGGTCCCAGGAGGCTAGCACTCTCCCAGAAAATTAAGACAAAGGGTCACAGGGAGATCTAAGTGGCTCTAAGAGCCCCGAGCTCTGTGCGGCACACTGAATTTTAAATATCCAGCGTGCCCACGTCTCCGTTCGGTGTGTGTGTGGTTTTTTTTAGTGGAGCAGCAGCAAATGTCCTCCCAGCCACATGTGCTTTCCATGTCCTTAAGACAGAGGGGTGGGTTGTCTTATTTGGGGGGGGAAAAGAGCAACAGTTGCTTGGATTTCACTTGTCAGGGGGCTGGATGAGATGGAAACACAGGGACCTTATCTTCACTGCTAGAATTTAGCTTTTAAGTGGGCATTGACAACATTTTCCAGCCCTGTCTGGCAAGGGTGTGAATGTGTAACAACCAGCTGCCTCTATGGGAGCTCATGGGGAAAAAGGGTCAGGATCATGTCCCGAATCATGTCATGGACACCCTCCTGACGACTTACAGACACCATGAACCACCGGAGCGAGGTGGGCAACGCTCTGCTTCAGGATCTGGTGCTGCTTTCTGTTAGAATTTTTTTATCAAAGCTGTAAAAGTAACCACATCTGGGAAAAGGTGTTTATCTGTGATATGAAAAACAGGCTCTTAAAAGGTACCTGGGAACTAAAGGAACGTGTTTCGTTTTGTTTCTCCTCAAAAGCATATTTTGGGGATTTTTTGAAATAAAATTGAAGCAAGTTTGAAAAATTAAATGTAGCTGTTAAATGAGAAAATTGAAGCATTTTCATGCAAGAGCACTAAAATGTTTCAGCTGTCAAAATGTTTCAGCGTTCGTAGGGCTCCTTCCAACTGAGGTAATGGGTGAATTAGCAGGAACTCATGAAATGTTTCTGACAACCCAGATCGGCTTTTTTTTTGCTAGTATCTCCTATTGAGGGAAGGGATCCTGCACCACGACGCATCCAAGCTGCTTCTCTGCCAATTGCAGCCCTGTTTTGGGTGAGATGAGACGAGACCTGACTCGCATCGTGCCTGGGTTGGACTTTTGCCCGCTTGCATCTAACTTTGGGATGGCTAAAACTATGGGAGATGTGTCCCATTGAAAGAATTTAGCAGCTCTGGGGCTGACTCCAGCACTATGATTAGGCACATCAATTAATAAGAGACCTTCATTGCCCAGACCCACCACCAGATGGACAGCCTTGATCTGGTGTAGGAGATGGTGTGCCCCACAGGCTCATTTCAGCCATTTAAGCTCAACATCACTGGAAACAAAGCTGTTTTCCCTGGGAGGCTGGATGCACATATGCCTTCATACCAAAGTGTGTTGGAAATGATGCTTTCCTCCCCATTGACACGTAATGTCAACAGAGTCGCGGCAGATGTTAAATTGAGACGATCCACAGCAGTTATCTTTATCACGCATTTCAAAGCGGCACTGAACTGCCTCAGAGCACCTTGGGATCGTCGGCAGATCTGTAAAATCAGCTGGAATAAGAGTGCTGTTGTGCACGGTGCTGCCCACCCACGGTCCGTGAGATGAACAGAAAAATAAGTGTTCTAAGGCCAGGCAGCCAACAGTTAAAATGGAAAAAGATGAAGGACCCACAGAAAGGCTGCTGTACTTGCATACAGTAGGGACTGGAAATAGCTGATGCAGCACTGGATGGCATCACCAATGGGTTTTGTTGTGAGAAGGCTGGTGGGATCCTCGGATGAAAAACCCTGGAGGAACAGCAGCTGACACAGCCCAGGAGGCCTTTTATCTCCATTACCAGAATCTGAATTTGCCACTCACGGCTGGGCAGGCTGTGTCCATCCACCTGCAGGAGATGAAGTGTGCTCCCTGCAGCATCTCCAGTGGGTTTTTCCCTTGGTGTCCCATCCCTCGACTGGACACGAGGAGACAAACATGCACTTGGCCCCCTGCTCCACCCCTGCAAACCAGCAGGGACGTGTTTTCCCCATGAGATTTTAAAGGAAACATTTGTCCCTGCCACTGCTTGGATGGAAGAGCCAAAACACCTCCAAAGCCCAGGAGCCCAAGAGCTCACATTTGTAATTTCTGGATAATACAAGCCCCAGGCTCATCCTTCATTATTATCTCCCTCCCATCTCTTACTCCTCAATCCTCCCAGCCTACAAGCCTTTATTCTTCATTATTATCTCCCTCCCATCTATTAGCCCTCAATCTCCCCAGCCTACAACCCTTTTTCCTTTCCTTTTTCCCCTTGCTCTCTGCCTTTGGTACCAGCTACCTGTTCCCTCAGAGGTGCTGCCAAACCCTGCACCAACCTCCAAACAAATAATCTCATTTCAGTCTGTTTTTATTTCAAACCTGAACACGGACCCATAAGCCCATCTAATTTATTCTACAGTTGGTTTAACAAAACATAATGCTCCTACTTACAAACCTTGACCAGAGATTTGATGATGGGAGAAATGTGCAATTCCCCACCTGCGCTCTCCGAGCCGAGCAATTCAAGCTGGAGCACTGAAATCCCCATCCTCCTCCACCCCCAAATGGCATCCTAAAGAATAACAGGGACATTTCGGGCTCAAAACTGCCTCCACGTGACCAGACAGCAGCTGGGCACATCAGGGAAAGTGCCAGGAGCTTCTGTTCCCAGTGCCTTTATTTGCACCATCTTTCCCAGCTGCAGTCTCGCACCCATCCAGGGCTGAACAAGCCCAGAGCCGGACTTGTGTTTGCCCAGGCCAGGGAATCATTTTCACGCTTCCAAAAGGACTTGATTGCATTAAAAGCCCTTTGAGGATGGAGACTCCCCGGGCACGAGGGAGCCAAAACTACCGAGTTTCTCTCTGATCAACGCGCGGTGCTAAATCGGGGCTTTCGAGCCTCTTGGAGAAATTTGTAGGCGAGACACCGGAAAGGCTCCGGAGGCTGCCGTTGAATTTTGATGATGTTCATCCATTATGGATGAAGGGGTTTATGTAAGAGTCTTTCCCTGGCGTTCATCTGAGGCCAGGCTGTCCTGGGCTGCAGACGGAGATCCGCAGAGTGCCGGGAGGGAGAGCAGGGACGGGAGGAGGGAGAGGGACAAGGGGGACTGCTCTGCTGCCTCTCCGCTCCCAAACAAAGCTCCTGAACCTATGCAACCTTGCCCTATGTGAAATAAGCAAAAAGCCTCTTTTTGGACATAAATTATTAGCCACCCTACACATTACCTTTACCCCACATGGAAAGGGGGAGTTTCCATGGGGGGATTTCCCTCCCGTCCTCTCCAGGGGTGCTCTGACCATGTTTGCCCCAAGGCTTGGTCGCTTCCCGCTTGTTAAAAAGGGACGAGATGAGTTAAGTCAGAGTTTGCTACCACACCGTGAGATCTGTCCACGGACAAGGAAAATGAGCTGCAGTTAATTAGAAAAGGTATTATTAAGACAACCAGATCAGAACTGCCTGGATAGATTACTGCTGACTCTGTCCAACGCCAGACCTGGGGAGCTTATTAGAGTGTCTTTGGACATCTTGTTGCATTATTTTTTTTTCCTGACTCTGCTCTCCTTCATGGTGGATTTTCCACACATTTACTCATTCTCCTGAACCATCACGGTCTCCTGTTGACACCTCGCCTGTGATTGCAGAGCCCACACTGCTTGGATGCTGAAGAGGTCCAGGTGTCCCCACGCTTGTGGACAAGACTTTGAAAGCATCCTAAAACCCAGCAGGACTGGCAGGAGGAGATGCATTAGCAGAGACCACCACTTTTTGCAGAACTGCCTTATCTTCAGCCTTACCCAAACATCTGGAGCCATGAATGTCAAACCCTGTCTCCAGCACCCTTACCAACACTCCCACCCAGAGACAAGACCTTTCCAGCCCTCTGCTTGCCTTGCAAAACCCATTTTCATGGGCAGAGGCACCGCTCAAGGCGAAGGTGCCCCTTGGAGGGCAGAGGACACCAAGCTCTGTCTCTCATGCCACCCAGCATCCCCATCATTTTGCAAGTCAAAGTGACATCTTCACCAAGCTTGTCTGCACAGATAGCTGCATCCTTGCCTTCATTTTCTTTCCCCACACTGGTTCCAGAAGAGCTCCATGGGCACAAAGCGTGCCCATCCATTTTGCATCGTCTTCCACTCAACCTAAGGCTTCTGCCACACCTCCCAGCACGGCTGTCCTAGGACTTGCTGGATCAAGAGCGAAGCAGACACACAGCAGAACATTTCCTGCACTTTCCAGGATTTTTTTTTTTTTTACCTTCCTCACAAATAGCCCTGAGTGACCTTGTCTCACCTGGAAATATGATGCTGCTGTCACGAGGCTGCAGATGAAAAAGAAATGAGCGTAAACCTGCTGCCTGGGGAGACGGTGGCTGCTCGCTTCTCTTCCTTGCTCCTTCATAATTTCATTGTGTTTGCTCTGGGATTTCCCGTATTTTCCTGTATGCAGGGATTTCCTGTCCTCATGGGAGGACAGCCTTTTGCTGTCCTCCCATGACAAACATCCTACAAGCATGATGCTTTATTTACCCAGGGGTATCATCTTCTGCCCCAGAGCATCTCCGGGCACCATCTCTGAGCTGTCTCCTCTCTTCCAGCCATGCTCCAAGCTATGATCTGAAAGGAGATGATGGCCTCTTCTGTGGGGTTGTGCAGAAATCCATGGCCAGGCCAACCCTACGGGGAACAGACAGAAAAGTCATTTTCCCCACCCTCCACTGGGGAGGCACAAGACAACATCCGAGCTATTTTTCAGCCAGGAGAGATCCAGGCTGACTCTGAACAGGACCAAATCCCTAGAGAGCATCAGGAACAACGCAGACAGAGAACAGATATATATATGTTTCCTGCACTTTTCCAGCAGTTGACTCCTGGTGGCTGGCCAGAGATGCTCATCCAGGAGGCAGGAACGGGAGAAATGCCACATGCAGACACTTTCCATCAGGCAGCAGGCACAAACACTTGGAAAAGAGCAAGAGTTTTGGCTGAGAAGAAGCTAAATAGTAATGTAGGACATCACACAAGGCATACCCAACACCTCTGGGCTCCCTCTGACTGTGGTGAATGCCAAGGGCAGCCCTCCGCACCACAAAGGGGAGGACAAGAGGATGCTGCTCAAGGCACCGCAGCCCATAAGGACTCAAAATCTCCCGGCAGGTGGATGAAATCAGCCTGGGGATGGCAAGATGAAGGTTAAAGCACGTCCCTGCAGCTCTCTCTAAAATAAATTTAAGCAAAATTAAAATAAAATAAAATAAAATAATAAATAAATAATAGGGTATTAAGGTTTTCAAGTCTAAGATTTGAAAAAGTTATAACTTGCTTTATGCCCAGCATAATGCGGGACAATGCTAAGAGGCAGCGAGAGAAAGAAGCAGGTAGGTTTTATTTTTCTTTGTGAAGCTGTCTTCTCCCACAGGAGCTGTTTTCCTCAGGAGCCTTCAAAATAAAATGCCATGGGATGTGGAAAACTTCTCCTTTTTTAAAGCATTCTTTCCATGAGTCCCCATTCCTACAGCTGCTGTCAGAAATATTTTGGGCCTGGGGCCAGGCTCTCTTCTGAGGGGTGCTAGCATCAGGGCTGGGAGCACAGATGTGATCACAAATCCTTTATTTTATTTTATTTTATTTTATTTTATTTTATTTTATTTTATTTTATTTTATTATTTTATTTTATTTTATTTTATTTTATTTTATTATTGTATTCTGTTCTGTTCTATTTTATTATTGTCTCTTGGACATCAGAGCCCTTCCAGAAGCCTCACAGGAGACACCCATCACGAGGCAGCCACTGGCTTAGAAATGGCACTCACATTTCCCCTGTGATTTAATTTTTTCCCCTTTGCAAGCCTCCCGAGTATCACCCTCACCCTCCCCTACGTTAACTGAAACCACACAGCCCAGTCCATGTGGCACCGAGGAGGGAAGCTGGTTGGTAGCTTGGTTTTTTGGTGCTATTTCCAAAGGGTTTGGAGATCCCAAAGCTTCGGATGTGTGCAGCCAGCCCGTGTCGTTTTATAAGCCCTTCCTCGTGTGTCTTTCCGGCTGCTTAGCTTTCAGCTACCAAAACAAGGCTCCCAGGCATGTGCCCTACAATCTGCAGGAGGAAATGCTTTCTCGAGTCCTCCTGGGTCTGTCCTGGACTCCTCATGGAGCCAGGGAAGGGATAAAGCAGAGCATTTCCTGCCGGCGGAGGAGAGCAGGCAAAGTGGATTTGACCTGGCACGAAACCCGCTGCTCACAGAGCACTTGCTGGAGAGAAAAGAGAGGATGGAGAGGAAATGCACAAGTCCTTTTCTGTTCCATGCACCCAGGCTCGCGGTGATGAAACCCAGTGCCAATGAATTATACAAACGCTCATGCAATTAGAAAGGAGCCACAGCCAGAAATAGCTAGCGCAGGACCTGCCTGCCTTCACATCGCGTTAGGAGAGAAAGCTCCCAGGGCTTCCGACAACAAAACATCTCTTCCCGCCGATGCTGGAGGGCAACGTGGCACAAGGGTGGAACCTGCAGCCAGCCCTACACCTTCCTGCTGGGGAAAATCCTGTGCCCAAGGCTCGCGTCCCCCCCTGTGGGGACACAGGAGGGACATCTGGGCTCTGAGCTGAGTGATGTACCCAGGGGATGGCTGAGCCCAAAAAGGGTGGCTTGGAACCACACCACTTGAGGTGTGCATGGTCCCAGGAGCTGTAGGATGGAGATCTCTCAGTATTAGCTTAAGGAATTTGTTCCCCACAAAAAAAAATACAACCCCAAGTGGCCCCATGCTGCACCTGAGAGAGGCCTTTTCCAGCTCTGGTCCCACTGAAGAGGAGCGGGAGGAGGAGAAAAGGGTTTCTTTGGGCTTTCAACCCAGATCTTGGGGTCTTGCAAGGAAGACCATGGTGGTACTGCTGAGTCCTAGTAGATATTTCTCAAGTCTCTCCTTGCATCCATGACATTTAGTGGTTTTTACATGAAAACTGAGAACCCAGGACTGAGGGAGCAGCTCGGAAGAGGTGTATTTGTGCAATATCTTCACCCAGCCATCCCCACCTGACCCTTGCAGACCATCCAAAAAGGCTCCTAGACCACGACATAAACGGCATATATTTCCTGCAGCATACACCCAATCCCTCTTGGGCCTTGAAGAGTTACATTGATTGATGATTTGAATAAGAAGCATCCAGGAAGATAGGTGTGCTAGGAGAGGCTGGCATTTAATAGTTGATAACCTTTCTTTTTTTTTGCATTTTCTCCTTGCCCCAGTGACCCAGCATCTCTTTGCAGAGCTGATAGCCAGTTTGTGGTCATGTTTTTAAAATGAAACACAAATTTACCCCCCCAGTTCTATTTGTAAGCATTAAAGACAGGACCAGCAGCTGCTTTAAGTGCAGTGCCCCAAGCAGATTTGGGTTTGAATAGTTTTTGGATCTTACCATTAAAATTCCAACTGGTTAAAGCACTCGCAGGTGTCAGGCTGGGAGTAGGGAGATACTGTGAAGTGATTTATGGCTGGCATCAGCCCATATAGTGTGCACGTAGCTCCGTGAAACAAGAAATGTCATAGGAGCAGGAGCCAGTGACCTCCCTCGAGTCGGAGCTGTGCTGATCCTCTGGCACGGTGTATAGAAATACCAAGGAGACTTCATGATCAGGGGAGGCTTGAGGTAGCTGCAAAATGCACCAGGCTGTGATTGTACCACAGCCAGGCCCTGCTCCCTGCCACTTCTTGGCATTTTCCCTACAGCAGCAAGTAAAGGGATGATCCTTTCCTTCATGGTCTGAAAAATTGTGTTCCTTCAACGTGTTCTCCTTTCTCTCCCAAATGTAGTGCTCTTCATCAGCTGGGATGTGGGGCAGGAGGCTGGTTCTCAGGTTAATTATCTGGAGAGCAGCAAATGATGATCCTGAAATCCTCCCCTACATGTCTAGACCTCCAAGTGGGAAAAGGTCCCTTTTCCAAGGGATGCTCCAGGCCATCAGACCATAGGGATGTGCATCTTCCAACCTGCTTCATGAGCCAACAGGATGATAAGAGACAGTCCAAGTTGATGGGAAAGTTGGTGGTGGAGGTCAACTGAGCCTGGTGCCAACACCCTGTTGGTCTTTGTGCAGAAAGTGTGTGATGGCAAGCTAGGAAAGCTATGAAAGTAAGATGAACAAGTCTTTGGGATGTCCCCGGTCATGAGTCAATAGTGATCTACAGGGTAGACCTGTTATATAGTCAATAAAGAAGAGCAAATATTTCTGGGGTGCAAATTATCTCCCTCTAAAGTCAATGCCCCAGTCTGGTGAGACACCTCCCAGAGCTGGCTGTTCCCAGACCTGGATGATGAGATAAACATTGGTATCTCCAGTTTAGATATGTAAAACCAGGAGAGACAGTTGTCCCACTGCGACTAACCTGGATCAGTGCTGTCCAGCCCAAGTGGTGTGAGAGATCTGGGTGGCCCTGCTGTTTCTTTTCAGAGGGGAATTTTAATATTTACTCTGGGATACCAGGGAGGTTAGCCTGCATTTACTGTAGTCTTCCAGAAGAGATTTGTAGAGCCTCACCCTCTGTCCTGGCCAGGGCACGGGTAGGAGCTTGAAGGAGAAAGGAAGCAGAAGCTCCATCTGGGCTTGGCAGAGATGCTCCTGAGATCCGTGTTCTTGGCAAGTCCCAGCACCGCTGAGGCCTTCCAGGATAAAGTGGCAGCAGACCAAGCGTACCGACTCAGCTGCACTTGGCCCAGAAGTGGTCGACAGGGGCCAGAAATGCTCTGAGAGCCTGTGGACGTCGCCAGAGATCTCAAATCCTTCCTGGCGGTGGTGCTGCTGCCAGAGGGCGGCTCCAAGGTGATGGAGGAGCCTGGTGATGGGAATGCGACTAGGAGGTACACACCATCCTTGAGCAAGTTGGTGAAACAAGGCTGGATGATGGAGAAGTTAATGGTCATCACCAGGTCTTCTGCTGGTCCATCACAGGTTGGGAGATAACCCATGGACACCTCATTGTCCACAGGGCACTCGTTGAAAGCTGATGAAAACAACAGCCACAGAAAGGCTCGTAGGTGACAGCAGGTCCTAGAGGTACAATCCTAGCTGGGAAGCCTCCCCTGACCACCTGCGTCCCACCTCCCAGGTGGATGAAGGCATCTTGGATAGCTCCTGGCACAGTGGTCAGGCAACCAAATCAGTGGGGACACCGTGGTGTGGGTGTCCCCACGTCAGCCAGAGCCCACGCTTCCAAAAGTGGTGGTGGCACCAGGATAAATCACCCTGTCCTTGGATAATACATGGGAAACTAAAATTCCTGTGTTGTTTTTGTTTGTTTGTTTGTTTGTTTGTTTGGTTTGGTTTGGTTTTGGTTTTTTTTTGGTGGTCACTTGTTACAATGCTTCATGTCTCTGTTTTCCCAGGAATAAAACAGAATCTCCAAGCCCTGCGCCTGAGAACGTGTTTGCTGTTTGGAAGCGGTAGGTGTTGCATCCAGCAGCATCCAGCCAGCCTGCCAGTGAATTTATGTCGAAGTTTCACTCGTGGAAAAAAACATATTGTGGTAGATAATGTTCTCACTGACAAGCCAGATGTCAAAACATGGCAGGATAATGTTACCGAAAGCCTCGGCTGCTATAAAAGCGAAGCGGAGAGATGATTGTTCCTTCGTTAGACATCAAAATTTGATGGCATAGCGCTGTCACCGAAAGGCTCATGAATGCTCCAAATAAAGCAGGGCTAAAAGTTCCCCGGGAGGTGGCATGGGGAGTTTCATGGAGGTGCCAGCGCCCTTTGGTGACACCCTTGGGTGCGTGCTCATAGCCGGGAGGTGCATGGGGCTGTTGTGTTTTTTGTTTGTTTTCGTTTTTGTTTTTTTTTTTTCTTAACAATTGTTTTATTATTTAACCTCACTTTCATATTCAGACCTTTATAGTGAGGGCTTCACAGGAGAAGGTCTCCCAGCTCCTTCGGTCATTGGTTATTTTACCACAAGTACCTCTGTGTAGACCAGCCCATAGACGGTGCTGCCACTCAGATGGGAAGTTATTGGCAATGGGAGAAATTGCCTGCCTGGTCTGGCAGAAAGCCCTTTGCTGTGTGAAAATTCAAAGGTTTAAAAAGCCCACGCCTCTGCCCAGATTTGTTGCTCAGGTCCTGTTTCCCTGCTGAGCCCCGCTGCTCATAGATGGATGTTTGGGCGCACAGGGTGAATGGTGCTGGAAGGATTACGCTGGACAGATGGACATAAAACACAGCTGAATCCTGCCCAAAACAACAGGCAGAAACATCTCCTATGATTTACAGGCAGAGAACCACAGAGGGGATCGGGTTTGGTCACCACCAAGGACCAGGGGTGGCACCTTGCAGTGCCATTGATTTTAGATGCCCAATTCCTCATCATTTTTCACTCAGACCGATGTGCCAAATGCCACTCTTAGCTCTGCCGTGAAAAACACAGCTCGAGGGAACCATCCAGAGCTATCATCATCCTCTTTACGCCTCACAAGGACAAGCAGCGGCTCTTCAGATTGGTCATGAATGTTGCTGGTATCATTTATCTACACTCAACTCTCAGAGCCCCATCCATCTCATGGAGATCTTCTCTTGACATCAACCTTGCGTGGCTGTTCTTTGTCAGCTGTGTTGTGTCTTGTTACACAAAGGCATCCTGCCACGACTCTTCCAGGAGGCTTTGAAGCAAAAGAAAATGAAAACGCTCCTCTTCTTAACACTCTACCTTCTTTGAGAGTGATTTATGGGGGTTGTTGGATGCACATGTCATCCACAGATGTAAAAGGCTCATCTTTTAAGTAGGAAAGGAGGAAAAATCCAAACACAAAACTGGAACGGAGACCATCACAAAATAAGAGGGTTTCTTTGTGTAGCTCATCCTCTGCAGGGTCTCAGGACCTGCTCAATAACTGTCACCTCCCCATTTC
The DNA here is from genome assembly GCA_011076525.1 of Nettapus auritus. NCBI lineage: Eukaryota > Metazoa > Chordata > Aves > Anseriformes > Anatidae > Nettapus > Nettapus auritus. The sequence goes on along the minus strand of CM021768.1, from coordinate 94,422,695 downwards.
ACAGGTGAGCAAACACGAGGAAGGAGAGGCAAAATGCTGCTCTCATTTGCATTTGTTAACTTTTTAAAAAAGCATAGAAATACCTCACATTTTCACAGATTTGGGGATCCCTTCATTGCGTAGAACAAAAAGCAACAGGACTCTACTCTGGGCCCAAGTTTCATTGCTAGCTTCCACGTCTTTCCAAGCCCACCTGCACCATCTCCTTTGTACATCAGGTTGCACATTTCAGAGCAAAGAAACACTGGCTGCTGTCTCTCACTTTATCCAGCACTGGCTTCTCTGTGCACACCAGGAAGCCTCCCACCATGACAAATGGATCTTTGGGCACTACCAGCTCCTGTTGGTGCCCTCAGGGGAGAGCAGATCAGGAGCACAATGAAGCATTTAGTGCTTTTATTCATAAAATGATCTGCTGGGTTTGAATGACTCGCAAAGACACAACCCCCGTAACCTTCCCTGAACACTATTAACGTGTGAGCCTTAAAACAGTAGGCAGATCATTTTCCCTGTTTTGCAATGATGAAGAGCAGTTATTTCTTCAGCTGTCACTTTTTATCACTTCCTTTTATTGGGTTTTAGACACCTTTTTCAGGAAAATAAATGTGGGAATGCTCTTAATAACCCGCACGCTTGATTAGTGTTTATTAGGTGGAGCTGGGAAGGTGACACCCCGCCACATCCTCGCTCTGCACCTGGGGACCAAGAGGAGAAGTGATGGATATGGAGTTGATATGGGGTCCTGGCTCTGGAAGGAGCAGGACACGGGGCCAGGCCCTTGGAGGCCATGGAGATGGCTGAATTACAAGCTCTGCTTTTCTCCCTGCCTCCGAGGACACGTCCCCGCTCCATCATTACTCTGCACCAGCCACAAAAATTCTCCTTAGCGGACGGAGGTCCAAGAAGGGCCAAGACTGAAAACACCAAAGCCTTCCCCATCCAGCTCTGATTTTTAAAGAGTCTCCTCGGCGTGGCCTTCAGCACACGTCGCCCACACAGCCCAGAAGATAAAAGCAAACCGGCCAGATCATGCTGAAAAGCAATCCTCCGCGTTCAGCGCTGATAAATTAAAAGCTCCTCGGCCTCGGAGTGAAAGGAAGTTTTCCCACACAATAGTTCAGAGCCCATTAGAGCAATGACAAGCAACCACTTTGTGCTTCGCTTCAAATTGAGCTGGGAGGGAAAATATTACTTCGGATGGCAAGAAGAGATTGCTTTTAATTGAAACTCTTTCTGTGCTGAGCCGCTGTTGACACTTAATTTGCAATTAGCAGTTCCCCGGGTTTTCAGCTCGGTTCTGCAAGGCAAGGCTGCAAAGTGAGAAAAAAAATAAAAATAAAAATAAAAAAAATAAAAATAAAATCAGATCTTCTGGCTCATCTTGGATAAATTCAAATAGATTTAAATGCAATTCTGTGTGTCTGTTTCCCTTAGTAGCCTTGGTTTGGTGATTGGGGTGGGCATGGCCACCCGGCAGCACAACATGTTTTTTTGGGGGCAGGAAAGGAATAATGCATCAATAATGTTTCTCTGACTCTGCAGAAAGGTGTAAATCACGTAAAATCATTAGGGATGCAGATTTACAGGTGTTGCACTCAAAGGATTGTCTTATGGGCAAGGAGGAACTACTCGTTAGCTGTGTGCATGAAGTCTCTTGATATAGCTGATACCAGAACAGCCTCAGCACTGTTAGTCCATATTTAATGCTTACCATACAAATGCACACACGAAGTTCCTGCTCCTTTTCCTATAGTTCTGCTCATCCTTCTCTATACTCCTGGGTCCTGTGGTTGGTGGTCTCTCTGGTGCTGGTGGTGGGATCATGGGTCATCCTTCTTGGAGCCTTTTGCCGGGAGGAACATGACGTTCATGTCATTGGTTTCTTCTTCCCTGGGCTGAGATCCACTTGGGGCCACTTGTGCATGTTTGCAAGTCCGTGTTACACCTGAGTTTACAAAATATGATGTCTTTTTTGCAAGTTGGATTATCATAGAATCACAGAATGCTTTGGCTTGGAAGGGAACTTAAAGCTCACCTACTTCCAACTCCTCTGCTGTAGGCATGGACCTGGCACTAAATTAGGTTGCTCAAAACCTTATCCAACCTGGCCTTGTATTAAATGTTTGATCATAGATATCCTTCTCTATATATTTATAGATTATATATGTTTGTTCACTTTACCACTAAAACCACTTTCGGCCATTTTTTTGACCACTTTTTCTGCACTCATTTACTGACCACAGGTTTGTCTGTAGCCTCGGGGTCTCCAGTGCCCAACCGTTACCACCCCCTGCCAGCCCTCCCATACCCCATATCTCCACTTCTCAGGTGCTTCACACACCTGGTGAATTCAAGAAATTGCTGTCAGGGCTAAGGTGTTGATGAGACACCCCAGGGAGGGCTGGTCACCCTGGAAATCTGTCCTTGATCTTCCTGAGTCCTTGTTTTCCAATTCTCTGCTTTTTTTCCTTAGCATTTATACATTTTGCACAATTTTCACCCTTGACTCCTCAAGCTGCTCTCACCAACTCAGCGATCGTGCTTCTGCCTGGTTTTACTCTTCTTCTCTTGCGGGGCTTTAGCTCATGCATTTATTTTTCACACCTTAAAAATGTCTCAAGCAATCTGAGCCAAGACCCGCTGCTTTGCCATGGCAAACTAGGTCTTGGATCAGAATAACTCCAAGGCTACCAGAGAAAACACTGGGTGCCCTGGCTGAGGGTGAGGCAGATCTCCCACCCCTCAGGTTTTGGGTGTTCTCCCTCGATCAGGGAGCCACCACACACCTCACCCATGGGACAGGAGGGGCTGAACCCTGCTAGGAGATCCCAAACCTGCACACCTGGGAGTCTGGAGCACTGTGTTTCTTGTGGGGGTTTGCACAAGCTGCCCACAAAGTGCTGTTGAGCAGGGATCGATAGGTGTGGGACGGAGAAGCCAGATTTTGGCAAGATGTATGCATTGAGCCTTGTCCAAGCCATCCCCCTGGAAACAGGCTTGGGGTTAGATTTCCCTTCCTTCAGAGGTTTATTCCTCCACAATCAACATGCCAGCTTGAACCATAAGATGTTGATTGTGTCCTAAAATGTAATTCGGGTGCTCTGAAGCACCAACACCATTGTGGAGCTGACTTAGGAACAGATATAGGGACTGAGACTCAGAAATAGAGATGTAATGGATTTCCTCCGTGATGGTCCTATGAAGATCCACCAACGTGCCAATGCACTCGTACCCAACACATTCCCAGGGTCATGCTCAGCCCTGGGCAGCCCAGCAGTGGTAAAATTGGTGGTTCCCATTCCTTGGCTCAACATCAGGACCCTGTCCTTCCCCTGCCACTGTTGTGATGAGCTTGGTTGTTCGGTGCCAGGAGCAGGACTGGTCTCTTCTTGAAGTCTCCAAGCACCCAGCAAATGAGCCGTTTATCTTTCTTGTGATTTCCCCATCGTTGCTCTCAAAATCAGCCGAAGAAAAAGATCAACCAAAGCCACATCCTGGGAGCTTCTTGCTCCACTGTTACACATGAAAAAACCTTCGCCATCCAGCACGGCCAAGAGAGGTCACTTCCAACGGGCTGCTGGAGGAGAAGGAGAAGGAGGAGAAAAGGAGAAGGAGAAGGAGGAGAAGGAGAAGGAGAAGGAGAAGGAGAAGGAGAAGGAGAAGGAG